>APFE031568049.1:80794-95626 GCA_000404065.3 Pinus taeda | reverse complement strand
GAACCACCAAAGCATAATGCTTGATTTGTGGTACCTTTCAAATATTTGAGAATCCATTTCACTGCCATCCAATGTTCCTTTCTTGGATTGTTCATGTACCTGCTTACAACACCCATTGCATGTGCAATATCAGGCCTTGTGTATACCATTGCATACATTAAGCTTCCAACTGCTGATGCATATGGAACTTTAGACATATAATCCATGTCTTCTTGGGTCTTTGGGCACATTTCCTTAATAATTTTGAAATGGCTAGCAAAAGGTGTACTAACTGGTTTTGCATTGTGCATATTAAATCTTTTCAACACCTTTTGTATGTACTCATTCTGACACAATGTTAATTTTTGATTTTTCTTGTCTTTAGTTATTCTCATACTAAGGATTTGTTTTGCAGCTCCCAAATCCTTCATTGCAAATGAATTTTCCAATTTTCTTTTGAGCACATTTATTTCCTGCATGTTAGACCCCGCAACAAGCATGTCATCTACATACAATAAAAATATAATATAGCTGTCATCATTTTGCTTTTCCTATAAACACAATGATTAGAGTGACATCTAGTATAACCTTGTTTAGACATAAACTTGTCAAATTTTAGATACCACTACCTTGGAGCATGTTTTAAGCCATACAAGATCTTCTTCAACCTGCACACTAGTTTCTCCTTCCATTTTACCTCATATCCTTGTGGGTTCTGCATATATATCTCTTCCTCCAAATTCCCTTGGAGAAAGGCTGTCTTTACATCTAAATACTCAAGATGCAAATCTTCAACTGCCATTAGACTTAAAATAGTTCTTTGTTTTCCTCCATCTTCTTCCTTCAGCCTATAAACCCATTTATTCTTCAATGTAATTTTTCCTGCAGGCAACCTAACTAAGTCCCAAGTCTGGTTATGTATTAAGGAGTCCAACTCTTCTTCCATGGCTAGCTCCCACTTCTTCCTACTTTCAACCTGCATTGCTTCTTCATAGCATTCGGGTTCACCAGAATCAGTCAACAATAAATAATATAATGAAGGAGAGTATCGTTCAAGGGGTATACTTATCTTGGTAGATCTTCTAACACCACTTTTAGGTGGTTGGGGTGCCTGTTGCTGTTGTGGTGGTTGTTGTTGTTGTGGTTTTTGATTATTATTATTTTCAGGCACCTTTAATTTTTCAGTGATATCATCAAGAACTGCATATTCCTTGCTTTCTTTTTCCTGTTCCTTTTCTTGCAATTGATTCTTATACAAGACCTTTTCAATGAATATTACATCTTTGCTCCTAATGATTTTGTGATTTTCGTAATCATTAACACCATATCCAATAAAGGTACATTTCCTTGACTTTGCCTCAAGATTTGTTCTATTTTCTTTATTAATATGGACAAAGGTCTCACAACCAAAAGGATTTAAAAAAGAGTAGTTTACCTTTTTACCTGTCCATGCTTCCTCTGGAACACCACCATCCAAGGAACTTGAAGGCCCTCTGTTTATTAGATAAACAACAATATCTACAACATCTACCCAAAATTGTAAAGGCGATCCTTCTCCAATGAATCAGGTTCCCAAAGGCAAACCTCATGTTGGATGTTATCCTTTAAAGTCCCTATGAACACATCAATCCTATGCTCCTCTGGAATATCTTTTACCCTTATATTCAATTTTTGGAAGTTTTGAATGTGCTCCATCATTGAACCCCTTTGCTTGAGATTTATCAATTGGGTAAAAAAAGTGTTGCTTTTTGTATCCTCATAATGTGTTACCATTTCATCCGTAAAAATATCCCAAGTGATAATTTGTTTACGAGAGCAAAGCCATCGATACCATACAAAGTGATTTGGTTCCAAATATAAAGTTGTAATGCGTACCTTTTGTGTGTTTGCACATTATGGAGATCGAAAAATTGCTCCATCTGTAGTATCCATGTTATAGGATCCTTGCCATCAAACTTCTTCATATCGATATTTGGAGCATGGTGGTTCTTCAATCCAGCATTAGAGTCTATGAAATCATGATTAACATTTATTTTGTTCTCATCATAAGTTTCCTTTACTACCCTTTTTCCATTAGTAAGCATTTTTTGTAGAAATGTTATCAAATTTGCCTTCAAATATTCCATCTTAGCTTCCATGCCATTCATCTTAGCTTCTACGCCTTTCTTTAAGCCATCCATATTAGCTTCCATGCCTTTCTTTAAACCATCCATCTTCGCTTCCACACCTTTCTTTAAACCATCGATCTTAGCTTCCACACCATATGTCTTAGCTTCTACGTCTTTCTTTAAACAATCCATCTTAGCTTCTGTTACTTTTTGTGTGAGTGAAATTTGTTGCACTTGGTCTCATAATTTTGATAGATCATGTTGCGTTTCTTCCTCTTCTTCCTAAGTCATGTTAGAGCTTTCAGGTTGCTTACTAGGTGTTTCCGTTTTATTTCTTCAGGGCATCAATTACTGACAATAATTCTTCACTATTCCCTTTGAATTCTTTCAAACTCATTTTTCAAACCAAACTTATGAAAAAATTTAATCTCCCATTTTTCAAAACAAACTACACACCTTTTTTCATTTTGTAGGAGCTCGATATTGAATCTACTGTATCTCTGTAATTTTGGATCTCCAAGGTTAGAAATTTCTTCTTGCACTAATCCTATGAGTACTATTTCTAACCCCACAAGCCTGATCAAGGTTGGATTCTCCAATCAAGTGTTACGCCAAATCTCACACGATGACCTGATTATAGACTGGTTCAGTAGAGTGAGCTTGTACGAAGTGCCACGTGTCACTATTTTGACCTTAGGATCTGAACCTCATACATAGAAAACCAAAGTCCATCTTCTTTCTATAAATTCTTACAAAATTTCAATCTAATGCCAGAAGAAAAGTTATGATGATTTCCCCAGGTCACCTGTTTGAGATATAATTCAGGATCCTGCAAAAACCCTAACTTCCTTGGATCATATTTCCGAAAATATAGAGAGACAATATCTGAAATTCGAATCCGAGGTTCAGATATATTTCGGCTCAAATGGGTTTTTCTCTTCTTTTTTGAAACATCACGAAACAAAAGTTATAGCAAAAATTCCACGATGACCTGTTTGGAGCAGTGAAAACCTAGAATCCAAGCTTTGATACCAAATGTTATGAACCAGCTCACAATAAGATAGAAAAGAGAGATAAACGCCTTAGAATTCAGCCTCTTTGAGGGCAAAACCTCCTTTACATTACAAAAATAACAATTCTTGGATGATACAAATGACAAAACCTCCTTTCTATATATAAGAGTCTAAAGGGTCACAATATAACCAAAGTTGACGTAACAATAATAATATAAGGGCACAAAAATAACAATATTGGGCTTCTAGGGGCACAATAATAATAATATGTGGACAAAAGGGGCACAACAATAACAATAAGGGATACAATGACAATAGTAATGGGGAATCACGAGTATTATAGGGACCTAACATAGACTGTATGTGTACTGCTTCTCTAAAGACAAATCAGTATTCCGACGGTAAGGAAAGTGTGCAATAGAAACAAATGAGATAAACACATTTATGTTGTTCACACTAATCTTATGAAATCATTAAATTCTTCCTTTGCAATATAGAAATATTCTATATGATGTGTACACCATTTAATTAAGATGAAAGGAATATCAATAATAAATTTTAACCTCAAGACGTTTTAAGAATTCTGGAAGAACTTTATTTTTGTCAATAAAACAATATTCACAACTTCTCCTTATGATGATCCTGGAATTTGTTCATTAAAATTTCAGAAATGAACATTTTTCTTCAACATGCAGGAATCAGTTTCATATTTAAAAGGCAGTCATGAATGCTCAAATGGTATGTGCTAGATCAGAATTTTTAATAAGCCATTATATCCTTGTATGCAACAAATGAATCTAGGGTAAGGATCACACTTAATTTAATGAAAGTAACAGATGCAGTAAAGAATTCACTATCTATCCTCTATATGCCTCATCTCAACCTTCATGAAAATACATTCCAAGAGAGAAACAATATCATTGAACTTAAAAAACCAGAACAATGAAAAAGAAATTATGGAATGAAATTGAAAATCAAATGATCAAAGCATCAAGCATAACTATGAAATGAAATTGTAGAGATATCTTAAATCACGCTCACACTATGCAAAATAAAATGCAGCAAAAGAAATCGTATGAATTTTGGGGCAATGGACTGGCTAGTGGGCCCAACCACCCAGCTCGTTTCCCTTGTAGCAATTAAATCACAATCTTCGAACATTTGGAAGAGACCAAAACACATAATTGAATGCCAGTTTAGATTATTTCCGAATCCTGTTACATCCTGACTGAATAATCAGGGCTAGGCTCTAGTGGTTGCCTCCAGGGATCATCCCACTCGACACATAGGCTCCTTTTTCCCTGCACAATCAAAATCAATCCTCTATTCTATGAAAAATGCGATGTAGAGAATACAATTCTAGATCCCCCTACAGTATACAACCCTTTGTCTTATAGAAGTAGCGCTACCCCAATTACTCGGATCTATGTGTAAAAGTTTAACATGGTTGTTAAAACTAATCTAGAACCAAAACAAGGAAATCTGATTTTTACTGAGTTCGAATGGGTGTAGGACGCATTTGTTGGGTGTATGTATTTCAATAATGATGCTAACAACTCCATGGCTTCTAGAAGTAGTTTGACTTTAGTTCCACGTACTGATTTCTGCACTGGTGAACATCCTTAGGCTCAGTTTTATAGTTATATTCTATGGTCTTGGACTTCAACTGTGCATTCTTATTTCCACTTGACACTTCTTTGATCCCATATGTAGAAAAATTGAATACAGTAAGTATTCTCATAATGGAGGCCATAAAAAATGTTGTAATCTACACAATGATCCCCATGATTTTTTCACAATCCAATAGTCCAACCCATCATAGAAAGGACTTCCTTAGATTGAATCATGTGTGTAAAGTGGGTTGTGGAATTTTCATATTGCCCACCAACTTGATATATAAGACTTGTCATTCATCTCAAACACCTTCTCCTCAAAACCCATCAAAGCATGAAAGTCGTAGAGGTGAAAATATTGTTTTGCACTACTAGTACAAGAACTGTTGGTACATGAACTACTTGCGCAGGAAATGCTGGTACAAGAACTGCTCACCTGCCACAAAGAGAGCCTATTACATTAATGACATTTTTTACATTAAATACTCTTCAAATTAACAAAAAAATAAGAGTTCATATATCAACAACTGTTAGCTCTAAATGCCTCTATATAATAACTTAATAATGCATAAAAAGAATAATAATGATTATAGACACTTAGTACAGGCATAAAGTTATTCAATAAAATCATGAAATATGGACAAAATGGAGGCTCAACACAAATCATAGTGTGTTTTTAAAGATATCTAGGATCACTACAAGGTTATTATCACAGGTACTAGAGTTGGAGGCTTGTATAAGTTGAATGTGACCAAGACAAGGCGTCAAGCATTAGCATCTACAACAATGTCAACAGAAAAGTTATGGCATCAAAGGTATGGGCATTTAAGTCACAATGATTTAATGTTACTTCAAAGAAAAACAATGGTTGAAGTTATTCCTGTTATCAATAATAATCATGTTCAATGTGAAGCATGTGCACTTGGCAAGAAACATAGAGAGGAATTTCCTATGTATGAAGAAAAAAGGCAACGAGAAATACTTGAATTAATTCATACTGATGTATGTGGACCTATGCAAACTAGATCCCTTGGAGGAGCATTGTAACTTCTTATTTTTGCTGATCATAGATCTAGATACAATTGGGTCTATTTCATAAGAAAGAAAAGTGATGGTTTTGAATACTTTAAGGAATTCAAAAATATGGTGGAAAAACAAACTGGGAAATACATCAAAATTCTTAGATCTGATCAGAGGGGAGAATACAAATGAAGAGATTTTAATCAATATTGCAAAATTCATGGGATTCTACAACAATTTATAGTGCCTCATACACCTCAGAAAAATGGAGTTTTTGAGAGGAAAAATAGAACACTATTGGAATGTGCACAAAGCATGCTTCAAGGTAAAAATATATCTAATGGTTTTTGGGATGAAGCCATTAATACTGATGTTTATTTGAAAAATAGGATTCCAACCAAAAGTTTAAATATGAAAAAATATTTTGAAGCATTTTATGGATATAAACCAAAAGTGAATCATTTAAGAGTTTTTGGATGCAAAGCATTTGAACATATTCCAAAAGATGAAAGAAAAAAACTTGATGCAAAATCAATTAAGTGCACATTCATTGGTTATTGTGATTATCAAAAGGCATACAAGTTGTTTGATCCTAATTCACATAGATTTGTTGCAAGTAGGGATGTGGTGTTTCATGAAAATGTAGATGAATGTGATAAAATGAATAACACGGGTGTATGGCATGATATTGATGATTATGTGAAAATAGAAGTAAGTTTTGAACAGGAACAGATACAACAATAGGTACAAGTTCAAGAGCAGGAAGAGTCCAATAGTTGTGACACTCCAAGAAGAGAACAAGAGACTCCGCAAAGCTGAAACAAGGATGAAAGCAGTAAAACTCTAAGGAGGTCATCATGTCAAATTCAACTACCTATAAGGTATAAATATTATGCATTGATGTCTGATGTAATGAATGTTGTAGAACCTTCAAGTTATGAAGAAGCTAAAGAATATAAATAATGAAGAGATGTAATGAATGAAGAATATAGCTCCATAATGAAGAAAGACACATGGGAATTAACATAATTTCCCAAACATAAATTTCCCATAGGATGCAAATGATTGTTCAAAAAAAAGTTTAATTTTGATGGTAGTATTGATAAGTATAAAGCTGGATTCGTTGCAAAAGGCTATTCACAAAAAGAAGGCATTGATTATGAATATACTTTTTCTCCTGTAGCTAAACTAAATAGAATTAGAATCATGATTACATTAGCTACAAAACAAAATTGGAAAATGCATCAGTTGGATGTCAAATATGATTTCTTGAATGGTGAATTAAAAGAAGAAGTTTATTTGGTTCAGCCTAAAGTATTTGTAAATCAGGGATAGGAGCATCTTGTTTTCAGGTTAAAGAAAGCTTTGTACAGTTTGAAACAAGCACCAAGATCTTGGTATGTGAAAATTATTCATTATTTTATGGAAGAGGTTTTGTGAGAAGCAAAAATGATCCTAACTTGTACATCAAGAGAGATGAATTTAGGAACATTGCCTTGATATCTTTGTATGTTGATGATCTTATCATAACAGGAAGTGCACTCAGGTTGCTTGAAGAAATTAAAATTCAGTGTCAAAGGTATTTGAAATGAAGGATCTTGGTGAATTGAATTATTGTTTGGGTCTTGAAATTTGGAGGGAATCTGGTAAGACAATCATCACACAAAGCAAATATGAAAAGACAATCCTTGAAAGATATCATATGTTTGAATGCAAACCAGTGTCTACTCCTTTGGAATAGAATGCCAAGTTGTACAACTATGATGGATCTAAATATGTGAATGGAACTTTGTATCGTCAAATGGTGGGATGCTTGAACTACCTCACCACTACTAGGTTGGATATAGCATATTCTGTGAGCATCCTTAGTCAATTTATTGCTAAGGCTTGTGAAATCCATTGGAAAGAAGTAAAGAAAGTCCTTCGATATCTGAAGGGAACACTTTATTTTGGCATTTTGTATACTGATGAATCTGATGTTGAGTTGGCAGGTTTTTCTAATTCAGATTGAGGTGGAAATCCTGATGATAGAAGATCAACCTCTATATAGGCATTCAATTTAGGATCGGGGATCGTATGATGGAGCATCAAGAAACAACCAACTATTTCTTCGCCATCCACAGAAGTTGAATGCAAAGCCTTGACCAATGCAACTTTTGAAGCTATTTGGTTAAGGATGATTCTTTAAGATGTTCGAGAAAAACAAAAAGGAACAACAAGCACCAAATGTGACAACCATAGTTCCATGAAGCTGGAAAATAATCAAATTTATCGTGCCAGAACTAAACATATTGAAGTCCAACATCATTTTGTAAGAGAAAAGATACAATCAAATAAGATTCATTTAGTCTATTGTAATACAAGTGAGAATGTCGTTGACATCTTTACCAAGCCTCTTGGAAAGATGAACTTTGAAATATGTAGACAACAACTAGGCATTGTTGAAAATCCATTTCTCCACTAAGGGGGGATGTTGGAATAATGTAGAAATGATGTGTCCAAATAGAGTTGATGAGTTGTGTTCTCGTAGTTAGTGTTTGAGTTTATTTGTCATGAGTTGTGTCTTTTTAGTTTGTGTTTTGAGTTGGTGATCCAAATTATTTCAATCTAGATTGTCCTAGAAGTTGTCTATGTGTGCCTATATAATGTACTAGTTGTCCAAGCAGTTTGATCAATGAGATTTGACTTCATTCTTGTGTGTCTCTCCATCTCTCTAATATTTTTAATCTGGTTAATGTATTTGTCAAGTCACCCAATTCCATGCCTTCAAATCCAGTGGATGTATGTGTTAAGTCACCCAATTCCAAGGCCTTTTGATCTGGTGGATTTATGTCTCAAGTCACCCAAGTTAAGAACTTTTTAATCTAGTGGATGTATGTGCGAAATCAACAACCTGAAATTACATTTTTCCCAACTTCTAGCCAAATTGTGAGAAAAAATGATTGGAAAATATACATGTGAAAGGGAAAAATGGTTGCCTTATTAGTCTAAGGCAACACCTGCCCAATGTAAGATCATACATTGATCAAGTGATTGATGTGATCCTAAAGAAAAGAGTGAAAATGGAAGAAGGGAAAAATGTTACAAATTTGTATAAGTGTAAATGGAGAGAAACAAGTTTTTTACTTCAAGTTCATGAAGGACATTAAGCAGAAGAAAATATAAGATGAATATGTTAAGAGAAAATTGAAAAAGGATGTTTAGAACAAGCAAATTGAAAAAGGAGGTTTTTTAGGAAATGAACTCGGAGATAAAATGGATGTTGTGTTCAATGAAAGATAATGCAAAGTCTAACTCCAAGTAATACACATTGAAGTGAAGGAAGGAGTTAGAAAAGGAAATTAAAGAGTGGAGTAAGATAGTGATTAAGGGAGATTTACTCATGGATATGTTTGTTAATGCTATAATGGATATTTATGGTTATTGAAAATACAAAGGTATTCATTAAATTATGAACAAGGAAGTATTTTATTGGAATATTCACTTGGTGGCACAACAAAATAAGTTCTCAATAATTGGAAGAAATGTGTGGCTCACCAATCATACATTTCATGTTTGTCAAGAAAGAGAAACATTATACACTAAGTAAGGGTGATACATTGGAATAAATGGGACGAAACACAATTGCATAGTCTATTGAACCATAAATAGAGCATATTAATAGGCAACAAACATCCATATAACCTAAAAATAGAAAGAGAAGTAACTCAACTATCTTGATTATATTCTGGAACAAGGAATTGTGTTTGCATTTTCCAACCTTGAAACAATTATTGCAACTTCTTACTAACTCATTCCAAAGCATGTTGCTTTGCCTCAAGTTCACTCAAACATGAGAAGAATGCTTAATTTCTATAATACCACCTTTATGGTAGTTAAGGTGATGAAGAACAACAAATCTATCTCAAAATAAAATTTGATACCACCTCTCATGAACCTACAATCTACCCATTTTTTTTGTTCCAAACTTTAATTTTTCCTAGAATTGAGGTCATGCAACACTACCTTGATTTGGCCATAGGGCCTTGACCAACCTACACCTACTACAACTAGACCATGCCTCTAGACTTAAGGTTTATCCATAACTTCACCTTGAACTAAAATTTGATAGATGTGACTATGCCCTACTCAAGTAAGTTCATTCAATAATAGGCACACATCCAATTGTGGCCAATAATTTTTTTAACACTTAGTAAATGTTTTAATATTTACTCAACATAAAGAAAAGTTATGAACAATAAAACCCAACACAAAAATAGTGTAGAAAACACATAAGTAGCAACTTCACTTTATTATCAAAAGAATGCTATATATATATATAAAATAAGGGAATCACAACCTTTTGCTTGCAACCCTATTACAAGTGTGCAATGAGTTTAAATAAATATTCTATTTTTCCTATTTCCAAATAGACTTAAACAATCCAAATCTTTAAAAACTACATCTACCTCCTACAAGTTTTTTCTTCTTCTCTCTCTCACTTAGATAACCAATTTTCTCCACTACACCAGCTCCTAAACTTGGAACAATCACATAGCTCCTTTATACTTGTGTGAATGATCTTGACTGCCTCATAACTTTTGAGGCATCCTTATTTTATATAAGACTTTCCTTACATTTTTGTAATACCGCCAACTTGATCCTTGAATTGTAAATGTATAATTACATATGATACTTACGTTGGTGAGCCAATACATGATAACTAGGATGGTGAGCCATTTCATCTTGGGCCCTGCAAGCCTATGTGTATATGTGTGTTGGTCCTATGAGCCAATATATAGATATGTTTTAAGCTCGAAGTGCATGTGTGGTTTAGGCTGGAGAGCCTATATTCTAAAATGTCGATGATCCTACAAAATATAACATGTAAACACACACACACACACACACACACACACATATTAAAATAAATAATTCCTTAGCTACATACCATGGGATGAGAAAGAGTATGGGGTGCTAGGACTCCATGAGAGGAAAGGTGAGGGAGGAAGATAAGTTAGCAGGTGATCTAGATTGGATCATTATATTGTTTTTCATCCATATTGACTTTTTCAAAGTGGAAAAAATTGAGGAATCAACTCACAATACCCTTTTTAACAATGTGGCCCAGTTTGGAAAAACAAGGTCTAAAACCTTTCATGAGTGTTTTGAGGCATCAAACGACATTTTTTGGGGGTACAAAATTTCCGCTTTAGCACCACCATTTTTTTTCTATTCTACACATTGACACCTTTTTAATGGTGCAATAATCCCATCAATTAGAGTATGTATGCAAAAGTTATGTCACTCATAAGTTGACCATCCTATTTTTAGCACTACAATTCAAGAGGATGCCACAACAACCCCCATTATTCATGAAAAGGGAGCTAGTCATGTAATTATGATGCAAAAGACTATATGATAGTCTATATTGTAACTCTAGTTAAGAGTTGAGGTAGTCAAACCTAACCACTAGTAGGCTATCGAGTCATGTCAGAACCAGGTCACTATGAGGAAAACAAATTCCATTCTTTTAAGTGCATTTATTCAAGAAATGGGAGAAAATAGCAAAGGGGATAGGAGATAGAGAACATAGAGAGGATTTGTGCACTATATTAGCCCATGGGCCACAAGCTATGTTTCTTTGTGCTCTCAACCATATTTCCATTCAATGAAAGAGAGTAGAGTGACCTCACCTTCCAAATGGGTTTTTCTCCCAAAAGGGTTTCCCAGGTCATATCTTCTATAAAATGAGTGTGTGAGATTTTATTTCATTATTCTCTATTTTTTTCATAATTTTTAATTCATGTGCATGCACTATTAATAGTATTCCATAGATTTGGAAATCCAGAAAGAAATAAAACTATAATCATGTAGAATTTCATATTTTAAATATAATTTTATCATATTTTTGTGATGTACTATCTAATGGAATATCCATAACAATTTATAGATCATAATGGTAACATAGCAAGTTTATTTGGGTGTATTTTGGATATTTGCATGGGATCTAGATCGAGTGGGCCAAAAGTTGTAAAACACTAATCATGTCTGACAAATCTGTGAAGAACCCTAGTGATCTTGCAGAGGTGAGGCCTTCATATCTAGAACAACAATTCATTGATATAAATCATAATGTAAATCTCCTCATGGCAGCTCTGAGCAACAAGTTTGGTATATTTGGAAAATATGGGGTTTCAAATGCAGAGGACAAATTAGAAGGGGAATCAAAGGATCAGGACAAAATGGAGAACCAACTATAGAAAGAACTCGAAAAATATCAACCTCATTCAAGTGTCATGAATCAATCACAACCCGTATTTAAAATGCAAGAAAAGGTTGATATAAAGTTGTTCGACGATGATATTGATGCTTTGAAACTAAATCATTGGTTGCAGCAACTGGAAGTGTATTTAAATTTCCATCAAATTGAGGAAGAACATAAGATTTCATTTGTGTGACTGAAATTAGAGGGTTGTGCCTTGACTTGGTGGGAAAGACACACAAAAACGTTGAGGTTGGAGGGAGAACATCTAGTGACTAAGTGGGAGGACTTCAAAACACTCATAAAGCCATAGTTTTACCCTATTGGGAACGTAGAGGACCCATGGATCCGGTGGCACTACTTCAGGAAAAAGCCAAGGCAAAGCATGAAAGGGTGTACCACAAAATTTAGAAAGATGGCCATGCTAAATATCTCCCAAAGGATCCAGATGTACTCCTTAAGTATTTGGGGGATCTACATCACCATCTGCAAAAGTAAGTGATGTTGTTCAAACCCAAATCAGTGGATGAGGCTTGTGTATAAACACAATACCTGGAGAACATAAGCCTAAAGAAAGCACAATCAAGTGGACCAAAGTAGAAGGAGAAATAGGACACTTATAAGGAGGGTAAGAAGAAGCATAAAGGGGAAAAGATAAAAACAAAACAACCACAACACACTAGTGTAAATATCCCAACAACCGCTACAACCATTGTAACATTATTGACCATACAGAGGATAAGTGTTGGAAGATTCATCCAGAGCTTAACCCAAAGAAAAAAAAAAGATAATGAGAAGAAGAATCTCGTGGCCACTGATTTAAGCAACCAAGTTGAAAGTAGCTCAGATGTGGATGAGAATATCTTTTGCATGTCAATGCAGAAGGAGGTGAATCGAAGTATCTTTCAGCTACAAGAAGATAAATAAATGACCAAACTCTTCTATATAAATATATAGATCAAGAAGACCAATATTGATGCCTTGTTTGACTCTAGATGTAGACAACTCCCATTGCAGAAAATATGGTCAATAAATTGGGATTGCAAGTTCGTGCTCATTTAAGCCCATATCCACTGGGATGGGTAAAGAAGGATGCAAAATTGAAGGTAACAAAATGGTGCAAAATTACATTTTCCATCAGCGTTTATTTTATTGATGAAGTATAAATAGATGTGGTTCCTCTTGACATATGTGGAGGTGTGTTTTGGAGTCCCCACATCTAAATGCGAGATGCAATATTTACACCGAGATCCAACCAATATCAACTCATCAAGGATAAAAAATTATTCACCACCAATGCACACAAAGGAAAGTTGAAAGTTTCACTAGTAAGTCCCAACCAAACCAAGAAATTTATCAATTCCAATAAGAGGTATGTTTTATTAGTTTTAAGAGAAATTTAATATGTAGAAGAGTCAGTAAGAGGTAAGGCATCCTTGGGGGAGTGAAATAAGAAACAGAAACAACAACTGCAAGAGTTTATATGGGAATAGAGGGAAGTGTTTCGAGAGCCTAAAGGTTACCACCTAATAGGGAAGTGGTGCACGAGATCCAACTATTATCGGAATCCTCATTGACAAATATTGGGCCCTATAGACAATATGTTATAGAAGCAAGTAAGGTGAACTAACAATTACAGCATCTACTAGAACAAGGTGTCATTCGATGTTATGAACCACCTCAAGAAAAGATAGATCAACGCCTTAGAATTCAGCCTCTTTGAGGGGGAAACCTCCTTTACATTACATAATGAACAATTCTTGGATGATTCAAATGAAAATACCTCCTCTCTATATATAGGAGTCTAAGGGGTCATAACATAATCAAAGCCTACATAACAATAATAATGTAAGGGAACAATAATAACAATAGTGGGCTTCTATGGGGCACAATAGTAACAATATGGGCACTACATGGGTACATCAATATAATAAGTGGGTTGTACTAATAACAATAAGGGGTTACACTAGTAGTATAGGGGCCTAACATTCCCCTCTCCTTCAAAAATTGTTGTCCTCAATGCTTGAGTAGTTCTTTATGCTTCTGTATACAATTATTGTCCTCCCATGTGGAATCTTTAGTGGGTAAATTCTTCCACTTGATGAGATACTCTGAAATTGATCGATTTCGTAGCTGTCGGGTTCTCATTTCTGTGACTGCTCCAGGTTCCAATATGGTTTTTCCTTCCTCTTCAATTTGTGGCAATATTGTTTGAATTGGGATCTTTTGCAACTTTTGAATAAGTGGCCATACTTCTTCGTCCTTATTCCATTCATCCCTTGTTTCGTTTATCCAATCTAGTTGGATAATAGAAATAGCACAAAACAATGCTTCCACATCCTCATCCTTCCTTAGAGTGCATCTGCAACAAAATTTTTCTTCCATTTTCTATAGATGATGTCAAAGTCATAACCCAACATATTTGTGACACATTTTTTCTGTTCTTCTAAAGATAATAGTTGTTCTAAACGTATTTAAGACTATCATGATCCATTTTTACCTTCAAGTGTCTTCCCATTCGGTAAGGTCGTCATATCTTAAGTGCATGTAGTATTGCCAACATTTCCTTCTCATAAATAGCTTGCTTGAGATGTAGAAGTAAAAATACCCAATCACCTATATCAAAACTTTTTTCACTATGATGTCGATCTACCTGTTGTTTCATTCGGTTTTTCACCAAAGTGGCGTTATCCTTTAAAAGCTGGAGAACTTGTTGTTGATGCTCAATGTGATCTTTCACTTCTTGAACCTTTTTCTTCTTGATATGTCCTTCTATCTTTAGAGTTTGAGGAGTGGTAATTTCTTCCAATTCTTTACAAGATATGGTCAGATTCATTTCTTGATGCTCGATGTGA
>APFE031568049.1:52489-80774 GCA_000404065.3 Pinus taeda | reverse complement strand
GGTTCCACACCCAACATATTCTCCCATGCATAGCTTGATATTATGGCACTTTCCAGAGAAATTTATGGTTCCTCCATTTGCAACCATCACTTGACACTCTGGTGCTAGACATAGGAAGAAATTCGATTCCTTGGCTATCTTACAATGAATACAATTATGGGTACTTCCCAATTCAATCAACACTATTACCTTTTTCTTCTTGATATGTCCTTCTATCTTGATAGTTTGAGGAGTGGTAATTCCGGCCAATGAATTACAAGATATGGTTGGATTCATTTATTCGTTCTCGATGTGATATTTCACTTCTTGCACCTTTTTCTTCTTGATATGTCCTTCTATCTTGAGAGTTTGAGGAGTGGTAATTCTTGCCAATGCTTTACAAGATATGGTCTGATTCATTTCTTTTTTCTCTGGGGTGGGGTCCTGGTGTATATCCTCTTCTTTTGATGTTTCTTGATCCTTTTCTTCCCTCTTCATACTCTATGTAAAATAATTTCTTCTCAGCACACTTATGACCTTTAGTGCATTTTCTATCACAATTGTAACAAAGCCCTTTTTCTCTCTTTTTTTCCAATTGTTGTGGTGTAACCCTTGTAGGTTGTAGAAGGCTAGGAGAAACAACACTTCCATCTTTATAGTTGTGAGGGGGTATGCTTCATAATTTTGCTTTACACTATGTCACAAAGCCCTTTTACTTTTTCCATTTGTTGTGGTGTTTCTCTAAAGAAGGTGTTGCTCTTTGTATCCTCATAATGTGCTATCATTTCCTTCGTCAAAATTGACCACGTAACAAGTCTTTTACGAGAACAAAGCCCTTTATACCATAAAAATTGATCCGGTTCTAAATATGAAGATGAAATACATACCTTTTGTAACAGTGGTACACCATGTAGATCAAAATATTGCTCCATATGACGTATCCAATTTACCAGATCCTTGCATTCAAGCTTCCTCATCTTTATTTTTCTTGATTTTAGGAGCTCGATCTTGAAATGACTGTAACTATGTACTTTCAGATCTTTAAGTTCTGAAACTACGACTTGTAGTAGTCCTCTGTGTCCTCTTTCCAGTGCCACCAGTCTGACCCCAATTGGATTCTCCAATGAATATTTATGCCAAATCTCCCACAGTGGCCTGATTATAGACTAATTCAGTAGAGCAAACTTGTATGACGTACCACGAGTCACTGTTTCAATCTTTGGCTCTATAAAAATATATACAAGAAACTATAGTCTGTCATCTTTCTTTACCTTCTTATTAAATTTCAATCCGATGCTCAGAGAGAAATTTATGACGATTTTCCCCAGGTCACCTGTTTGGAATGTAATTCAAGAGTCTGCAAGAAGACCAAGTTCCTCAGATCATATATCCACAAATATAGCGCAAAAAGTTCTGAAATTTGGACCCGAGATTCAACGTGATTTCTTCTCAAATGGGTTTCTTTTTTATATTTTGAAACGTCGTAGAAAAAAAGTTATAGCGAAAATGCGACGATGACCTGTTTGGAGCAATGAAACCCTAGAATCCAAAGCTCTGATACCAAATGTTATGAACCAGCTCAAGAAAAGATAGAAAAGATAGATCGACGCCTTAGAATTCAACCTCTTCGAGGGGGAAACCTCCTTTACATTACATAAATGAACAATTCTTGGATGATTCAAATGAAAGACCTCCTCTCTATATATAGGAGTCTAAGGGGTCATAACATAATCAGAGCCTACGTAATAATAATAATGTAAGGGCACAATAATAACAATAGTGGGCTTATATGGGGCACAATAGTAACAATATGGGCACTACATGGGTACATCAATATAATAAGTGGTTTGTACTAATAACAATGAGGGGTTACACTAGTAGTATAGGGGCCTAACATTTGACCAAGTACATTAGCATGTGGATCACCCATCATCATTTTTCCAAATAAGGACAGGACTTGAAAGACGTGTATAGATTATAGGGCGTTGAACAAAATCAAGGTCAAGAACATGTACCCCCTATCTAGAATATATGATATGCTAGATCAATTGCGGCAAGAAAAGTACTTCACCAAGTTGGACATAAAGTCTTGATATCACAAGGTTCGAGTCAAAGAATAAGATACCTAGAAGAGCACCTTCAAAGTTAGGAAAGGTTTGAATGAGTAAATTCATGCCATTTGGCCTATGAAATGCATCAGTAACTGAGATTAATTAATTATGCATTGTGCCCCTTTATAGATTCATTTGTTATTGCCTATTTGGATGATATATTGGTATACAATGCTACCTAGGAGGAGCACATCTCACATTTGACACGTGTCAGAGGCATTAAAGATGCACCAACAGTTAGCAAATCTCAAAATGTATGAATTTACACATAAATCATTGGTGTATCTTGGGTATGTGATAAGTGGAGGAGAGTTGAAGATAGATATTGCAAATATGGATACCATCATGAAATGGTCATTGCCTACTAATGTTTTTTAGTTTATGAGATTAATTGGGGAAGCACAATACCTAAGTAAATTCATAGCCTCATTTATAGTGGCATGTTGATGTCCAAAATTGTCTAGATCAACAATTTGGGAATCCACCCAGTCAAAGCCCCAAATCAGACTGTTTTTTGTTGAAGCTAGTGGTTCAAATTGATATTTTGGGTCCAACTACCCATGAAAAATAATTATGTATTGATCCAGGAGGATCCTCAAAATTCTCAGAATTTTATAGTCTCGGATGTCAAAATAACAGTGCCAAGTCGAAGAGCTCATCACGCTGATTCGAGTGGTATATACGGTTTCAAAAATGGCCTCTGTATGAGTGAGAAAATGCGTTATGAAGTTATTATCAAACAGGGGAAAAATGGGCCTTGCAAGCCAAGTGGTAGTCTCTCAATATGACACGTGGCAGATCAAAGTCAATGTAGGGGAGTTCCAAGTCAACGTAGAGGATGGATTGGCAGGGTTAGGGTCGAACTCATGACCTTCGAACCCACATTGCAAAATCTTACCAGTGGTCCACACAACTATTTTATATTAAAATGGCAATTTTATATTTAAATGTTAGTTGTAAAGGAAATTGGGGGAAAGGGTTGGCGGAGCCCACCATATTAGCACTCCAGCACTAACTCCAAACTTGGTGTTGGTAAACTATTGTTACAACCATACCATGGATGGCATGAGATTGAGTTAAATGGTGCTCCAAATATTGCACAACCACCATATGTAAAACATTGCCAAAATATATACATATGTTTAAAACTAAGGTTATAACACACATATTATATGTTATTCCAAGGGTCACAGTTAACACATAACCATCGGGGAGCGGGTAACTAGTGGACTGGTCACATGCTACGGATGTCAACCACATGCCACAAGGATTATCACCGTCGATTAAGTTCCAACCATTTTCCACAGGATGGTCACATGTTTAGTTGTTGTTTTATGGTTACAAAACGATCATATAAATAGTGCGGGTGGTTCAAATATATATCCGTTGATCCTATGGTTAATAACCATATGTTAATTATGGTGTGTGGAGATTCACATATCCGTCAGACTATTGTTAAAAAAAAAACTATATGATAAAGTTCTAATACCATATATGTTATATAGTTACAACGATTGTTATTTTTTCCATTCAACAACCGAGGAGGTCCGCAGGTTTGACCATGGCACCTTTCTGCGACCTTATAAAATTATTACGAGTGCACCCCTGCTATGGGAGTTGAATAGTGGGTATGTGGAATTTGTATTATTTGTGCCTGTCATATGCCATTTTGGGCATAACTTGGCCATCCTTGGGCCTTTTGTAGAATGGAAATTTGCGTTGGAGGGCAGAGGTTGAGGCCTTCATTCTAGCAGTAGCCATTGGTGCCTACATGAATAGTCCAGAATGGATAAATTTTATGTAAAAGTGACTTTTTGATCATTCCTAATACAATGGACACCCACTTGGAAGCGGACCCAGAGATGTAGTTCAGGAGGAATGAACTTCGTCATCAAATATCTTGAGTTTTCTTCTTATTTTATATGTTGTTTAAGCTTATATTTAGATTTCAAGTTTATGTTTAAAGGCACTTAAAAAAAAACAATTTCTCTCATTCATTCACATAAAAGCAACCTTAGTTAATATTTGGTGAAGTTGAGAAAATGGTCAATCCTATGTTTTTGAATCATATTTTAGTTTCAGAGCAAGGTTGACCATGTATAAAAAGGATATTTTCCAATGTGAATATTGACTAGATCCAAGTCACAACGTGGAGAATGGAAACTTGAAGAGATAAATCCATATATTGGAAAGAGGAAAGTATCACAAAAGATGGTAGGTTCAAATAAAGGAGAATCTCCTAAGATATAGAGCGAGGATAAATTTTAACAAATGTTCCTTAATATGCAAAGGATGATTGTAGAACTTTATGAAGACAAGAAGACTAGAGATGTAGCTTTACCTTCTAAAGGCACGAAAGTGAAAAAGGGCAATGAAAAAACTGATGGTAATGAACCTCCTTCTCCTCCATGTTCATTTTCTTCTTCTTCCTCATTCTCTTATCATTCCAATTCAAATTTAGACTCACAAAAGAAACCAAAGAAATCCACTTTTTTTAATCTTGACGTTAAGTTTGAATTGTCAATATATGATGGTGAAATGAATCTTGAAAACTTAGATAACTGGATAAAGAAACTTGAGGTGTATTGTAGAATTCAGAATATTGTTGATGAATCTGCAAAATTTTAGTTAGCTACAGTTAGAATGGGGGGAACATCTTTGATTTGATGAAGTTGATTTAGATGTGATTCCTTTGGATATATTTGGAGTTGCGTTGGGTAGTCCTTATCTTTATGATTGAGATGCCATATTTCATAGAAAGGAGAATAAGTATCATCCTTTTAAAGAATGAATTGAATACATTGTCAAGGAACACAGAATTAAGACAAGCTTGGCTTTAATCAATGTAAGTCAAATGAAAAGACTCATAAATTAAAGTAAAAGGTATGTTCTCATGTTTGTTAAAGGAAAACCTAGAGATAAGTATGATGCTTTTGAAGGGTATGATTCTCAGTTTAAGGACAAAATGGTTGAAATAATAGATTCTTATAAGGAATTGTTTAGAAAACCAAAACTTCTACCTCCTAAATGAGAAATACAACATGAGATTCAATTACAATCTGATGCCCCTCTTCCTAATATTGACATGTATCATATATCGGTCATAGAAAATGAATAAATTAAGAAACAAATTCAGGAATCGATTGATAAAGGATTCATTAAACCTATTTCTTCTCCATGATGATCATCGAATATATTAGTCCCTAAGAAAGATGGAACTTGGAGAATGTGTGTTGATTTTAGAGCCTTAAATAAAATCACCGTTAAGAACAAGTATCATCTTCCGAGAATAGATGATTTTCTTGATCAGTTAAAGATTGTCATTTACTTTACAAAAATAGATTTAAGAAGTGGTTATCATCATATTCATATTGCAGAGAATGCTATATGGAAAATTGCATGTAAGACTTGGCAAGGGCTTTATGAATGGTTGGTTATGTCGTTTGGTTTATGCAGTGCTACAATAACTTTTATGAGAGTGATGAATGGTGTGTTTTGTCCTTTTATTGATACATTTTTCATAGTCTGTCTAGATGATATTCTTATTTTCAATTCAAGTTTGGAAGAACATGTAAAGCATGTTAAACGGGTTTTTGATGTGTTGCAAAGAGAGAAATTGCATCCCAAACTTTCTAAGTGTGAATTTGGGAAAACTTCCTTAGTATATCTTGGTTACATAGTTGGAGGAGGTCATCTAAAAATAGATCCAGCTAAAATTGATGTAATCATTAAGTGACCAAGACCTCAAAATGTGACGAAAGTTAGAAGTTTCTTGAGTGCGATTCAATATTGGAGGAAATTTATTTCTCATTTCTCTTTTATTTCATCACAACTTCATGCTTTAACAAGTTCTAAAGTTTCCTTCCAGTGGGGAGGAAAACAAAAAAAAAAACATTTTATACTTTAAAGTAGAAATTTGTGACAACTTCAATCTTAGCATTACGAGACCTTCAACAACCATTTGAAATAGAAACTGATGCTAGTGGGTATGCAATGGGTGTAGTGTTATTGCAAAATGGAAAGGCTATTTGTTTTCATTCAAAAACATTTTCTAAAGAAGTTTATAATTATGCAACTTATGATAAAGAATTGTATGCATTAGTGGAAAGTGTTAAAAAATGGAAACATTATTTAATGGGAAAAGAAATAGTGATTCATACATGTCATCAACCACTTTAGTACCTTCAATCTCAAACTAAGTTGCAGCAGCCTTGAAATTATAGATGGATGGTTTTTTTGCAGAAATTCCACTTAGTATCAAACATAATAAACGTACCACCAATAAAAGTAGTTGATATGTTATCAAGACCTTCATTGAATGCTTCAGTTATTATGCAAAATAGTTCTTTAGCACATGAAAATTACATTGAACAATATGATAAAGGTATTGATTTTAAAGATGTTTATGAATCACTAATTCATGGTGCTCAAGTGGAAGAAGTGAATTATCATGTTCAAGACAGGTTATTGTACCATCTTGGCAAGTTGTGCATACCACTGGGAGAAAGAGTGCATGTGATCAGGCAAGCACATTCTTCTCATGTTTCAAGGCATTTTGGTGTAGGTAAGATAGTGGCACAGTTACGAAGGTATTTTTATTGGCTTCAAATGAATGAAATGGTTGCTAAGTACATCAAATTTTCTGTCCTGTTCAACAAGAAAACCAAACAAAAAAAAGTTAGGTTTGTATATGCCACTTCCAATTCCTTCTAGACCATGGGATAATATATCTATGGATTTTGTAGGAGGACTTCCAATGTCTAGAAAACGGAATGATTATTTGTATGTTGTGTTTAATATATTTAGCAAAATGTGTATTCTTGTTCCATGTAGAAAGAAAGTAACTGTTGAACAAACTACACAATTATTCTTTCAAAATGTATGGGTTCATTTTGGGTTGCTTACTTCTGTCATTTCAGATCGGGACTCTCCTTTCATGGGAGAGTTTTTGTCCACTTTGTGGGGACTCATGGACACTAAGTTAAAAAAGAGCACACTTTTTCATCCACAAATTGAAGGGAAAACAAAGGTGGTGAACAGAACAGTGGTACATCTTTTCAGAGGCTATTGCAGTAAGAATCCTAAGTTGTAGGATGAATTCTTACATTATTTCCAGCATACTTACAACCGGTCTTTACATTCTTTTACAATTAGATCTCCTTTTTAGACATGTTTTGGGTACCTGCCAAAATCACCAATGGACTTCATGTTTGGTGAAGAAACTAAGGAGGATGGACATGGAGATGCCGACAATGAAATCAAGTTCATTCAAAGAATCAAAAAGATTCATGAAGTAGTGTAGGATCAATTGGAGAAAGTGAGGCCAAGTACAAAATGTGCCATGATAAGCATCAGGTGGATCATCACTTCCATGTTGGTGATCAATTATGGATACACGTCAGAAAAGAAAGCATGAAAGATAAAGGTAAAAAGTTGAAACCTATTAGGTACAGTCCATTTAATATTGTTGAAAATATTGGGCACAATGCATTTTGGTTAAATTTGCATCCATACATGCACATATATTCAGCTGTCAATGTTGAAAATTTGAAGTTGTGTGAACCTCCTATGATCATAGATACAGAGGAAAATGCTCGAATTCCAACTGTAGATGATATTGTACCTGGATGTATGATTGAGTTACAAGAATATACCATTTTAGAAAAAGAGGTCTACACTTCCAAGCATGGAGATGTTGAGTATCTTCAAGTGGGACTCAAAGGCATGAATCCAAGCAAGGCAAGGTGGATGGAGATTGGAAGGGTGAGGGAGATGTACCCTCACCTCATGTCTGCTTAAAACCAAAATTTTGGTGGTCCAAAAGCTTCTAGTGGAGAGTAATGATCCAAGAGGATCCTCAAAATGCTCACAATTTTAAAGTCTCAAATTCTTGCAAAAATAGCGCCAAATCGAAGAGCTCGTCGCGCTGATTCTAGTGAAAACACATTCTGAAGTTATTGTCAAACAGGCAAAAAAATGGGCCTTGTAGACCAAGTGGTAGTCTCTCAGTGTGACATGTGACAGGTCAAATTCAATGTATAGGAAGTCAAAGTCAACGTAGAGGACAGATTGACAGGGCTAGGGTCAAACTCATGACCTCCAAGCCCACATTGCAAAATCTTACCAATGGTCCATGCATCTATTTTATATTACAATGATGTGATTTTATATTTAAATGTTACTTGTAAAGGAAATTGAGGGAAAGGGTTAGCAAAGCCCACCATATCTGGTGGCCCTACCAAACCCTCATCTTGTTTTATTGGTGCTCGAGCACTAACAACAAACTTGGCGTTGGTAAACTATTGTTACAACTATACCACAAATGGCAGGGGATTAAGTTAAATGGCGCTCCAAATATTGCACAACAGCAATATGTAACACTGTTGAAATATATGCATGTTTTTAAAACTAAGGTTATAACATATAGATTATATGTTATGACATGGGTCACAATTAATACATAACTACTGGGGAGTAGGTAACCAGTGGACCAGTCACATACCACAAATGTCAACCACCTTCCACATGGCTTATCACCGCCAAGTTAAGTTCCAACTATTTTCCACGGGATGGTCACATGTTTAGCCACTGTTTTATGGTTACAAAACAATCGTATAAATAGTGTGGTAGTTTCAAATATATATCCACCAATCCTATGGTTAATAACCATATGAATTATGATGCATGGAGATTCACATATCCGTCGGACTATTGTTCCAAAAAACTCTATGATAAAGTTTAAATAGCATATATGTTATATAGTTACAATGATTGTTATTGTTTCCATTCAACAGCCTGGGAGGTCTGCGAGTTTGACCCTGGGACCTTCCCATATCCTTATAAAAGTATAAACAGTGCGCCCTTGCTATGGGAGTTGAATAGTGGGTGTATGGAATTTGTATTATTTGTGCCTATCATAGGCCTTTTTTGGGCATTAATTGGCCATCCTTAGGCCTTTCTAATAATGGAAAGTTGCATTGGAGAGTAGAGGTTGAGGCCTTCATTCTTACAGTAGGCATTGGTGCCTGCGTGCATAGTCCAGAATGGATAAATTTTATGTAAAGAGACATTCTGAGAATTCCTAATACAGCGGACCCGGAGATGTAGTCTAGGAGGGACGAACTCTGTCATTAAATATCTTGAGTTTTCTTCTTATTTTCTATGTTGTTTAAGCTTATGTTCATATTTCAAGTTTATGTTTAAAGGCACTTAAAAAAAAACAATTTCTCTCTTTCATTCACATAAAAGCAACCTTAGTTAATATTTGGTGAAATTGAGAAAATAGTCAATCCTATGTTTTTGGATCATATTTGAGGGTGGATTATATGGTGATGATAACTGATAAACTAATTTAATTATTGATATAAACTAAAACTAATCTAATCCAATTACTTTAACCTAGATATATTAAGTTAGATGTGCTAGAAAATAACGTTGTTTCATGAAAATAAAGATTCCCATGAATTAACGTTATTAAAATCGTTTAAAGATTTAATTTGATTAAACAATTAATCAAATTAATTATAGTCTCATCACATATAAACAGCAAATTATTTAATCACTGTATGTTATGTAATTTAATTCACACACATCAAAAGTGACAATGCTAGAATTAATAAAAACGCATACATGAAGAATATGCAAATGATTGAAACAATTCCTTTAAAAATAGTATGCATAAAGATCAGATAAAAGTACATGTATTGTTGGTAATATGTGCATATTGGAATTGAAATTGGTCCAAATTATATTAAAGTAAAAACTTGAGTACAAAAGTGCAACAAAATCTTTTCTTTTCTCCAAAATTAAGAACCCTTCCCAAAGAATTCAAGTGGGAGATTTATAATGTTCATTACAACAAGGAGTGAAACTACTCTCCTAAAAAAGATCACCTAAAACATAACAAAATTAACATAAAAAAGTAAATGGATGTAACAACTCTTAGCTAGATGAAGACGAGCTAATAGTTTGTTGCCATAAATTTTGAATATCTAGAAGTGTTACCAACTCTGGAGAGGAACATGACTTGATGTGCACCTAGTAGGTGAAGATAAATGCTCTCAAAGATGGTAGCATTTGGATGGAGGTATTAGTGAGTGCCTTTAAAACCAACTAATGGCTATGAGGCTTGACCAATAATTTCCAATTGCATTCAAGATTAACTTTATCTAATTGGTCAATTCTCTTAACAAACATTGCCTTTTATTCAAGCCAATATTTGAGCAATCTCTGTACATCTAGAAAATAATCTTCTGGACAACTGGGGATAAGATTTGATTCAAGCTATGAATCATTGATAAATTATACTATGTAATTTGATAACTCTTTTGAATCAATGTTAAGCTTCTTAACCAAACGAATCTTGGCTTTCCATCCTTTGAAAATAATTGACATTTTTCATTTCATCAATTTTAGAAAAGTCAGATTTATTTCCTTCAATGTTGTTTTTCCATTTCAGAAACTCATTGAGATATTGTTTGGTTTCATCATAATATGTTATCATATCCCCCAGTTCATTAGTCAAAGTATTACCCAATTTGAATTGCATCTAAATCAATTCTAGCTTTTCACATAATAGTCATTGTTCCTTTTGTAGTTGGAAATTAAGGTCATAAGCCTCTTGTTTGAATTTCACCAGATGAGGAGTTTCGGTCTGCAATTGCTATAGTTTACGTTGTGATTCACTGATTTGTACATATTTTGTCTTAATCTCCTCTGCATGCATAATTTCAAGTGCATTGAACTGCTTTTGCAGTTCTTCCAATGTAATTTCCTTTTGATCTAACTGAGTTTTCCGTTATGTTCTCAATTTCTATTTTTCATTCATAAATGCTTACTCCATAGTGGAAATATCTTCATCCTTCTCTCTTAGAAATTCTTGCATCTATATTGTTTTATCCATGATTGTAGAGGCATATGCATCAGTAAACTAAGTTAATTTCCCAAGCTCTTCAGCGGTAGAAACAGAGGATCCTTTCCATAAAACTTCAAGAGAAGTGGCTTGGAAAACTTTTCATGGGATTAAATTACGAGATTCATCTATTTTCCTCTTCTTTATGCCTCTTTTGACCACAAATTTGTGCATTGGGATGTTAAAAATGTCTAATGGAGGAATATTCTCAATATTGGGGAACATTCCAGAAGTAGGATTAGCAGGAATCATCTAAGAATTATATGTGATTAATCTGAAAGTTAGCCTCAAAAATCATTATGGATCACAAAAACATGAGATCAAAAAAATAATATCTACCTTAGGTTGGGTAGCCCATGGTGTCTTCTCAGATATTGACTGCTCTAGCATGATATCGTAGAAATTATGGTGTATATTTGCAACTTCTCATGAAATTTTAATAAGAATCACAAGACACAAACATACTCTACTACTCTATGGAATTCAATTCACAATTTAAAACATTAATCATAAACATGAAATGAGAAATAACACACATGCACATAGTAGTTTTCCAGGGGAAATCAAACTGGTAAAAACCCCATGCATGCTTGAATTAATATGATGAATATAGATGTATTGAAATTGCTTTGCTCAACCGAGCACAACCTACAAGTCAATAAATTATCTTTCTATGCACTGAGAACCTCTAACCCAAACTTAGTCAATTTTTTCCTCTGCTTGAGCCCCTATTTCCTTGCATAATTCTTGAGAAAATTAGGTCCCTATTATTTAGGAATTTCCTCCAAAATTCTTGCGCATTTCCCAAGGCTGATCATTTGATTGCATGCAAAACATGTACACTCAAGAATAGTCTACAATTGATGTTACATTGCCTTGGAATCTCCAACAAATCTGGGGAACTCGAGTTCTCTGCATGCAATAACTAGTTTGGGTTGATTGAATGGGTAACTAGATTATCATTCAGTTAGACTAAAGTCTCACCACACAACTCACCTTCCACTAGTTCCTTCAACAGTTAGAACTAGTTTAACTAAAAACAACTTGAAATAACTAACCTTGATTACTACAATCACACAGGCTTAATTGAACTCCAACTCCTCTAACTTGAATTTATTGAGTAAACTAAATGACACAAGCCATACAGCACAAGTTAACTACACCCAAGTTCTCTGTTGATGTGGAAATTCGAATTTTCTCAATTTGACCATGGAAAAATCAAATAAATACTTTCTTTCTACATTTTTCAACACTCCCTCTCAGAAAGAAAGGGATTATTAACCACCTCTATCCTACACCTGTGGAACTCGAACTTCCCTCTTCACAAGGCCTTTGTCAAAATGTTAACATCTTGTTCCTCTATCAGAATGTATTATAGAAACATTATCCACCTCTGCACATAATCCCGTAAATGGTGATACTGGGTTATCTATATATATATATATATAGATATGCTTGGATCAATAGTGAAATACAACATTCTCAGAGAGATTAATGCAACTTTGATTATCAAAATAAATCACATTTGGATCCATCATCTGACCAAATATTCCAACAAGTATCTTTCTCATCTAGATCGCCTCACATGTGGCTTGACTTGTAGCCATGTATTCTTCTTATGTTGAGCTCAACACCAAAGATCTTTGCTTCATGTTGTACTAGGAAACAATGGTGGACCCAACCCTGAAAATTCCACCTAATGTACTATTTTGGTTAGATGGAATCATTTCCCAATCTGTGTCTGTGAAGCCACATAACTTCATTCCCTCTGTCCCTCTGTACCATAGTCCAAACTAGGTAGTGTCTTTGAGGTACCGTAAAACATGCTTAGTTTCCTTCCAATATAATTTCGTTAGACTAATCAAAGATTGGCTCAGTTGGTTGATTGTGTAGCACATATCTGGTCATGTGTTCATAAGATAGATCAGTGAGCCTACTAACTATCTATAAATAGTAGCATATACTTCGTCACTTGAAGTGGCATCCTCCTTCCTCCAATTGATCACTAGAGGTGTTTCCATGGGTTTACAACTCTCCATGTGGAATCTTTGTCGTATCTCATTTTCATACTTGCCTTGAGACACAAACAATTCTCCATTGCCTTGCCATACTTCCAACCTAAGGAAACCCGTGTCCTTCATTTCAAATTCCCTTGAAAGGTCCTCCTTGCAAGATCTAATCAGCTACCCATCACTAGCTAAAATCAATCATCAACATATAAGACAATAAAAATAAATTTACCTTCTACAAAAGTATAATAGAGGTTTTTTTGGTGAAGCCCAAAGCAATGAGATAGTTTTCAATCCTGGTGTACTAAGCACTGGGTTCTTGTTTGAGACCATGAAATGCTCACTTGAGGCTGCACACATGAGACACCTGATCAAATGTCTCAAAACCTTCTAGTCTCTCGATGTAGACCTCCTCCTCAATAAATCCATTAAACATTGTTGTTTTTACATCCATCTGGTGGATCTTCCACCCCATTTGCGAAACCAGTTCAGTAATTGATCTAATGGATGAGTACCTTGCTATAGAAGCAAATGTCTCCTCATGGTAAATTCCCTAAACTTGAGAGTATCCCTTGCCCACAAATATGGCCTTATACTTATCTATGTTTCTGTTTGCTTCACGACCTTGAAGATCCATCTTGAGCCCACAACTTATTTATCTGTCGGTCTTGGGACCACTTCTCAAAAAATGTTCTTTATAATGTATTTTTTTTCCTCCACCATTGCATCAGCCCATACAGGATTCTTTATCGCTTCCTCAAAAGAGGATGAATCGGTCTCTACAAGCTTAATCATTATTGTCATGTAGGTAGTGTACAGATTAGGTGACCTCCTTTTCCTGCACAAATTTGCAAGAGCTCCCACATTCTCCCTTGCATCATGCACAAGTATGTTAACTTCCCTGGTTCTTCTCCTACCTTCTCTGGATGGTTCTACTTGAGTCGATGTCTCAACTCTCTGCTCCTCAATTTGTGGTTGCTCGAAAACTTCCTAAGGCTCCTCTGTTGGAGCTAAAAGCTCCTCTTTTGGTGGGATCTGAAGCTCCCTCTCAAGAGATCACCACATCACATTCTCCTCATCAAATATTACATCCCTTCACACAAATTTCATTATGAGGTAAGGTAAACACACAATTTAGTTGTGAGGAGTTTCTATGTAGCCCATAAATACCCCCAACTCTATTTTTGGCTCAAGCTTCTTCCCTGATTCTTTGGAGACATGGTGGTAAAGATAGGCTTCAAAATTCCTTAAGTGTGACACATCTAGCTTTCTCCCCGAGAAAGCCTCCTCCAATGTAATCATACTAAGAATCCAATGAGACCTTTGGTTCTGCAAATAGATTTTTGTGTTACATGCCTCAACCCACAAATGCAGAGGTAGGCCTTGGTCATGCAACATAGCTCTTTTTTCTCCCACAATGCTACGGTTCTTTCTTTTAGCCACCCCATTTTGTCGTGGGTTGTGGGGTGTTGGAAATTCTCTTTGAATGCCTTCTTTTTCTTAGAATCTTTTTAATTCATTCAAAACATACTCACCTCCATTATCACTCCTAAGATCCTTTGCCTTCTTGCTAGTTTCTTTCTCAACTACTGCCTTGAATTCTATGAACTTAGAGAATGTTTCGTCTTTCTTTTGCATGAAGAAGATCCAACACTTCCTTGGGAATTCATCAATAAAAATGACAAAATATTTGTTTATGGTAGTGGAGCCTGTCGAGAAATATCCACAGACATCATAGTGGCTCCTTTCCAATACTGCATGTGCTTTACTATCTCAATCATGGAATGTGAATTTTGCATACTTCCCTAAGGTACATCCTTTGCATACATCATGCTGCTCAAGTTCTCCTTTGGGGAGGCCAATGGTCATTTTTTGCATAATATTCAAGGTGTCATGATGAAAATGGCCAATTCTTTTGTGCCAACGTTCACTGACATCGTAGCTCTACACTTTCTCTACCTCACTACTTAATGTAGCACAATATTCCACATCTAACTTATACAGGTTCTTCATACAAACCTTGATCTACTTCACCTTTCCCATGTCTATGTTTCTCTGAAATTATTTCCCTTTTCTAAAGATCACATCATAACAATAGTCTTCCAAATATGCAACAGAGATGAGATTTTTTTTAGGCCTAGAACAAACATGACATCCTTGAGTCTAAGAGGGGAGAACCACTACCTCTAAAAGGTGGTTGTACCAATCATGGTCACATTGTACCTTTCATCATCCCCCAACTCGATGTGCATCTGGATATTTTTCTCCTCGAGGCCACTGAAAATCTCTCTACACCCTATCATGTGTGAGTTCCATAAGAGCTCCACTCACAACACAAGTGAGTGTTGGGCTAAGCAGTCACTGGTGGTCAAGCTAAAGGCTTCAGAATTAGATGCATGTTACGACTCTGAGTCAGAACCTAACAAGGGGAGTGACAAAGGGAAGCATATTATTGATGTAGAGCCCAACGCCACCATTACCACCATGGAGATCCAGAAGGAGAAACCTGAAGATCCAGAGGAGGAGAAGCACCTCTTCCACTCCCAAATGTGGGTAAAGGGTTTCCCGCTACAGTTCATTCTTGACAATGGGAGCCAAAAGAACCTCATTTTGGAAGATTTTATGAAGCAGTTGGGCTTGCTGACCACAACACATCCACAATTGTACACCATCGGGTGGCTTCACCAAGGACGGGATCTTCACATGAGCTAGCAATGTTGCCTTCCATACAACATCAAGCCCTTCATGGATGAGGTATTATGTGACGTTGCTCCCCTTGATGTTTGTAATGCATTATTAGGAAAAACATACTTATGGAAGTGACGTGATGTGTACGAGTCAAAGCCTCCTCTTGTTATTGTTACTTTGGGAAATAATTTATACAGGATACCGAAGGTAGCACTGCCTACCATCATCTCTTTTGTTACTGCAAAACAATACAGTAAGCTCATTTCCAAAACCAGGAAATTTGTTTTCCTAATGATACGCCCTCAGGGAAAGAAAAATACAATGGCCACAACCTCTAGACAGGGCCCCTCTGCATGGAAACAATAGATGGACAAGGTCATGGAGGGGTATGAAGACATCTTCACCTCCCTCACAGGGGTGCCTCTGCACTGCCAGGTCAAGAATTCCATCGATCTGACCCCAGGTGTGTCGTTGCCCAATGGACCAATCTATCAGTGCTCTGTTCTCGAGAACGACAAAATCAAGAGGCAGATTCAGGAGTTATTGTAGAATGGTCACGTCCGTCTGAGTTCATCGCCCTGTGGGAGCTCGATCGTGTTGGTACAAAAGATGGATGGGACTTAAAGACTTTGTATTGACTATCGGGTGCTGAAGAAGATTAGTGTCTGGAATAGGTACCTGATCCCACGAATTTATGACCTTCTGGACCAACTGAAGGGGGGAAAATATTTCAGCAAGATCGACTTGAAGTCTGGCTATCACCAAGTACCAATCGAACCCCTGATGTGTGGAAAACTACCTTCAAAGCCAAGGAGGGAATTTTTGAATGGCTGGATATGCCTTTTCGGTTGTCGAATGCTCTTGCAACCTTCATGAGGTTGATGGATGACATATTGCAGCCATTCACCAACTCATTTGTAGTGGTATACTTGGATGACATCCTAATCTTCAACCAGAGTTGGGAAGAGCACCTCCACCACATCTGACAGGTTCTCCAAACACTGCGACAACACAAGTTGTGTGCCAATTTGGAGAAATGCACTTTTGGCATGACCCAGGTTCAGTACTTGCGATACATTATTGATGAACGAGGGTTGCATGTGAATCCATCCAAGATCCAATTCATTTGGGATTGGCTGGCCCCAACCACTCTGACAGAGCTCCGTATCTTTCTGGGTCTTGCTAATTTCTACCTGAGGTTTGTTGGGATTCTCTCATATCACTTGGCCCTTGAGTCAATTCACCAAGGGAGGAGTGAAAGGAAAATGTTTTTGGTCTGAATCTCAACAAAAGGCATTCGCAGAGTTGAAACATTGCCTTTGCTTTGCACTAGTGCTCACTTTACCAAACTTGCAATAACTATTTGAGATTGAGACAGATGCCTCTGACTATGCTATTAAGGCAGTGCTTACTCAACAAGAACATCCAATGGCATATCAAAATGAGACACTTTCAGACAAAGTCTAGAAGTATCCCACTTATGAAAAAGAGATGTATTCCATTGTGCAGGCTTGTTGACAATGGAAGTATTACATTTTGGGGAAGGAAACGATCATCCACACAGGCCACTGACCCCTGCAGTTCATACAAATGCAAGGGAAGTTTCAGAATGATCGCCATAAAAATTGGTCCAAATACCTGCAGCAGTTCCATTTGAATATCAAGTATAAGAAGGGTAGCACCAATAATGTTTCAGACTGCCTCAGCTAACCACCGATCATGGCGTTAACCACCATGCTCAACTCTTGTGGGCACGAGACTTTTGATTGGCCACTTCTCTATGAAAGTGACCTAGAGTTTAGCCACACATACCAGATGCTCTTGGAGGGTCAGAAAGTTCTAGATTTTCACCTCCAGGATGCCCTGCTATGTCACCTGGGACACCTTTTTGTTTGTTCAACCGAGCGAGCCAAGATGATTTTGGAAGCACACTACAGTCAAGTCGTTGGGCATTTTGGGGTCGAGAAAACAATGGCAGTACTGCAGAAGTATTTCTACTAGCTAGATCTTTGACAGGATGTAAGGAAGTACATCAGATCCTACACTACCTGCATCATTGCCAAACTGACCATCAAGAAGCAAGGCCTTTATACTCCGCTGCCTACCCCTAGTCAACCTTGGGAATCCATCTCCATGGATTACTTGTCAGACCTTCCTTCTACTAAGCATGCAATGACTGGTTTTTGTGGTCGTTGACAGATTCTCCAATATGGCCATTCCGGTGGCCTCCAAGAAGAACATCACAACAAAATCCACTGTTAAACTCTTTTTTTGAATGAGTGTGGGTACACTTTGGGATCCCATAGTCTATCATCTCAGATCGGGACAATAGGTTCCTCAATACATTTCAGTCTAGTCTTTGGTTGATGTTGGACACCAAGCTCACTAAGTCCATAACTATCCATACCCAAACTAATGGCCAGATAGAGGTCGTCAACAGGATGATCATACACATTTTACGCATGTACAACTCAAATCATCCACGCACATGGGATGAGAGCCTTCCCTATGTCCAACACAACTATAATCAGGCTCTCCATAACTCGACTGGCCACATCCCTTTTCAGGTGGGCTTGGGATTCCAGCCACTATGTCCCATTGATGTGGCCATACCATTTGCAGCTACTCAGGTAGATTCGGTCCATGTCCAATTAGAAGCTGATAAGGAAAATAGCTTCATTGATCACATCCATCATATCCACCAACATGTCCATGACATTCAAGAGTAATGAAATGCTAAGTACAAGCAGCGACATGATCAACATCAGGTGCCACATAAGTTTTGGGTGGGCGACAAATTGTGTTTGCATTTACTGAAGGAACACCTTACCGGAGACTATCGTAAACTCAGACAACTCTGATATGGTCCTTACACCATTATCAAGGCTGTGGGAGACAATGTGTTTGAGCTTAGCATTCCCCCATTCCTTGGCCTGCAGCCAGTGTTCAATGTGGACCGCCTTCAACCATACTTCCCACCATTGTTGGACACATCAAACATTGCAGAACAACTCACACCTACAAAGTTAAATCCAGATTGCATGGAGCAAGCCACAACTAATCGGATCATGGACATGCACATCAAGAACACCTTCCAGCAGAATATCTAACTGTATCGAGTTTTTAAAGCAGGCCAACTCCTTCACGAGGGCAAGTGGCTCACCAGGGACCAAGTTCAACAGAATTTCCCTCATCTCATGGAGGAACTCAACGAAATGGGGACCATTGCTTCCTAAAGGAGGGGGGGGAATGATCCAGGTGGATATTAGTGGTCACCACCAATTCCACTTGGACCCCCACCATTGTTTCTTTAGTTTTTCAGTTTCCTTAATTGTAGCACAATTTACTATTTTTAGCAGCTTTTTGGGTCCTAAACTACTGGAGCCATTTTGAGGCCCTAAACGACATTTTTTTGGCAATCTACCACCAGTAATTTTCTTCCTAAAATCGTCTTTTCTACCTAAAATCATCTTTTCTACCTAAAATCGTCTTTTCTACCTAAAATCATCTCTTTTGCCTAAAATTGTATTTTCTATCATAATCCTCAGAGATATCTTTCCAACAGGTTATCATGCACGTGAAATGAAGATAATATGACCAAGTCGCGACCCTAGGAAGTTGGTTGTCCAATTCACCCCAATGGGGCCCATAAACTCTTGGTGTTACATCTCCTCTGGTTAAGGTTTTGGTTGTTTAGTGTTTTTTTTTATTGTTCAATAATAAAGAGGCCCTTGAGCCTCATTGTAACGAAGTTCAGAGACATGTAGCCACCACATCTCTTCTCAGAGATAAGCTACCATCGCCCAAGCTAGTCTTATTTCCATTATGTTTGTAAGCATATTTCAGTATTTGATATTAATGAAATGAAGTGTTATTTCTACTACATCTCTGTATTTATGGTTATATCTGTAATTTGTTGCGTTCCTGTTTAAATCTAGATCATGACACTTCGTTGCATAGTGCCCAAATTCATGACAATTGAAGCATTTAATTTTGGACAAATATTTCTTCTTTCCCCCTTAGTTGGATTCTGGTTTGGTTTGAGATTTCTTCCCTTTTTCCTTCTTTCCCTTTCCAACCAACAAAAATTTTACTTCATCTTCTCCCTTAGATGGAACCCCATCTCTATTATTCCTCTTTGTCTCCTCTTGTACCAAATCAGACCATAATCATTCCCAACTCATTAATTTCTCCCTCCCATTCACCGAGTCTTGGTAGTTATGCCATCTTTTGGGAAGGCCTAGAAGGGATAGGGTTACCAAGTCATCTTTTGCAGCATTAACACCAACCCCATCAATTTCATCACAAAATTATGTAAATATACTCAGATACTGCAAGATAGTTTCATTCTTCTGCATCTTGATATTTCAAAGTTTATCCTTAAATGCGAGCTTCCTGTGGTCACTATTATTCTCGAACAATTATGTCAGTTATTTCCACATTGCTAAAGGAGTTTATTTTCCATGGATATTTGAGACAATGTGATCCCACACTCCCTCCAAGATTATTCTCCTCACCTTGGCTACATATTCCTTCCATTGGGCTAGTTTTAGTGCATCAAATGCATGTGGTTTTGCAACATCTATCTTGATGTATTCTAGAAATTCGTTGTGATCCAACATCACCTCCATGTGATCCTTACATGAAATGAAATAGATTTTCCTTCCAAGGCATACTCTAGCCTCAGCTCATTGAAGTTCATTATCCCAACTCTGAAGAGATCCCGCTACACTTACCTACAAATTTGAACCTCTTGAGAAACAACTTTGAAATTCTTGTTCTGATGTGAAACCTGCTCTGATACCATGTCAAAATTATGGTGTAGATTTGCAATTGTTCGTGAAATTTTAATCAAAATCACAAGACACAAACCTACTCTTCTGCTCTACAAAATTCAATTCACAATTTATAACATCAATCACAAACATGTAAGGAGAAATAACACACATGCACAAAATTGTTCTGCAAGGGAAAGAATTCTACTAAAAAACCCTTTGCATGCTTACATTAATATGACAAATATAAATGTATTACAATTGTTTTCCCCAAATGAGCACAACCTGCAAGTGAATAACCTATCTCTCTTCTCATTGAGAAGCTATCACCCATACTTAATCAATTTCTGCCTTTGCTTGAGCCCCTATTTCCTTGCGTAATTATTGACAAAATTAGGCCCCTATTATTTAGGAATTTCCTCCAAAATTCTTACGCACTTCCCAAGATTGACCATATGACTGCATGCAACACCTATACACTCAATACTAGTCTACAACTGATGTTACATTGCCTAGGAATCTCCACCATAGTTGAGGAACTCGAATTCTTTGCATGCACTCGCTATTTTGGTTTGATTGATCAGTTAATTGGATGATCATTAAGTTAGACTAAAGTCTCACTACACAATTGACCTTCCACTAGTTCCTTCAACACTTAGAACTAGTCTAATTGAAAACAAAATGAAATAACAAGCCTTGATTGCTTGAAATTAGTAATCACACATGCTTAATTGAAATCCACACTACAAAAAAAGGTCATTGGTGAGGGTCATTCATATGACAACCCTTTAAGGTCCATCACCAATGTTGCATATGGTGACTGTCCTTAAAAACGCGTTGTTGTAAGTGCGTATAGTGATGGTCCTTTAAGGTTTGTCACCAAAGCCATTTTTAGTGACACATTTGGTGAGGGTTGTTAAAGGCTCATCACTAATTCTCTCTTTGGTGAAACTTCTAGTTGTTAGTGTCAGTCTTGTTAGCTTGTCACCTAAATCAAATGTACTTTTACTATGCTTGTCAAGACTATCTAAATCAAATTTTTTATGTCACTAGGTTTACACAACAAAATTCAGTCAATGTTTGGTTAGTCTAGAGATGAAGTTAATATTTTGGAAATTCACTTATGCTGGTCACCTATCACACTTTTATGGAGGTGTCATAATAAATACATGTCATTCATCATCATCATTCCATTTAGTTTCAGGTCATTCATTAGGTCACTAGGTCCATCATTTTCATGAATAAATCCAGCAATGAATAGAGCATGACAAGCAGATCTTGGGTATTAATTTTTGAATTACCACACATTCATCATGTTCTCATGTTCAAAAAGTTCCAGAAGAAGGAGTTCCAGCACTCAGGAAAGTAAAAGGCAACTCAATTTTTCAGTGGTAAAGGTAACTTTGTTTTCATAAGAGAAAAATCAATTTTTAAAGAATGGTGGGTCCCATTTCCTTTTTAAAAAGAGAAATAATTTTCCCTATATAAACTCAAAAGCCCCCAAACCTCGTTCATTTACCTCCTATTCACTCTTGAGTATCAAGCTATCCCATCCAAGAGAGTAAAAAAGTTGGTTCCCTAGGCAAATTTGGAAAAAATCTTGAAGCATTGTTCTCAGGAACAAAGCGTTGCACTCAGAGTAGAGGCACTGTGCTCATAAGAACTTTGTTGCGCTTGGGTGCTGCGGTCAGGAACAAAGCATTGCGCTCAGGACAAAGTGCCCAAAATTCACCCAAAACTCTCCCAAACTTCATTTTTTGGCTTGCAAGTTTAATTTCATTGACTTCTAAGCCAAGAGACAAGTAAGTACACCATCATTATCCCTCATTTTATTTTCAAAATCATCTCATGTCAATGATTCTTCAAATTAGGGTTTGTAGTGAAATTTTTCATGGGAAATAATAAGGTGATAATGGCCTGAAGAAAGCTTTGCAAGAAGAGGAAGAGCGAATTCTGTTGAATGAAGACCTAGACCTAGAGGATAGGATTGTTGTTGAGGTCAATCAAGACAAGGAATATTGGCTCAACAGGGCCAATGAACACTTGGAGAAGCTCCTTGAGAAGGCAAACAGAGTTAATCAGTTTCTTAGACATATGGCGCACCACTACCAAGCTCAAAACATGATCGCCAATGTCAAGGTTAAGCAACTTGAAAACAAGCTTAAAGAAGGCAAAAAAGAACAAAAGGATGAGAGAAACTTGGATATGATTTCTTAAGCATCTATGAAGCTTTAAAAAAAATATTTTTACACCTTCCATTCAATTTTGAGAAAATTCTGAGAACTTTAAGTTTGTTGAGAAATTTTCGGTCAAATTCAGAAAATCAGTTGCTCTAGCAAGGTGCTGTGATTTTTCCTCAAGCCTCCATTTTAGTAAAGGTATACATTTTTGGAAATCTCTTTCCATCCTCTAAAAACCTATTTTCTCATATCTTTCATAGGTGTCTTAGTTTTGGAGAAAAATGCAAACAAGTGGCAAATAACTAGCATTCAGGACCCTTTTTTGACACGTGTTGCGCTCCTGGAGCGACCTTGGGAAAATGGATTTGTGAAGGCCTTCCCATGGTCCAAATTCAAAAATTCTAACTGTTCAGGAAACTAGACTTGAATGGTTAGTTTACCATTCTCTCAAGCTTGGATTTTGACCCTCTGAAAGGCACCACAACATTAGCTCAAAGTTGGCGCTGCGCTTGTGCACTTTTCTGTGTTTTAGTTAGAAATTTTCAGTGTGTAAATTTTCTAGTTTCGAGTTTGACTCAGTCAAAGTAAAAATTCTCTATGTAATGAAAATAGTTCCATGCTAGGTGATGTAGGCATGAATAAATGAACATCATAGGTTTTTTTTAATGTTTATTAGACCTCATAAAAGAAGAAAACTCCTAAACAAACTCTCCATGAAGTGTTTGAGTTTCACCTTCTCACTCTCACCTGTTGGTTGAGAGAATCTTGGAGTCAGTTTCTCCACAAGGAATTCAACTCCTGAAGGTGGGAAAGTGGTCTAGGAGAGTCTATATGTATCATTTCTCTTCAGGATAAGAGGGTTGAACTTTTTGTGAAGGAAGCTTGCATGTAATCATATTTTCAGCTAATATAGAGACAGGTTGCAGCTATTTTCAAGGAACTCTAGCCCAATGAGTACATGGTTCTTTTACTTCATTCCAATTTTTTTCTAATGGTTTAAACATCTTTATCTACATGATATATATTCTTTCTATGGATGAATTGCAGTGAAATATACATAATTCTTGTTTTTCAAGCTTTGTTATCTGGTATTCATAGTTATGTTTATGTATTCCTAAGCTAATGAAATCATGTTTACTTATGCTCATTAGTTTCTTCTATGCTTTCTCTTCTATACTACACTGACAATATTCAAAATACACCATGGCTTCTAATATCTAGCTCCTTCTCATATCTGCTCCTGCACTAGTATAGCCTATACCTATTTGTGGCTCCAAACCCTATGTTCAGCAAACCCAAAAACTCAAATTTTCACAAACAAACAAAAAAAATACACATATCTAGCCTAAAATTCATTTGCTTTAAATTCATATCACTGATAAGAGACTTAGAGAGATCGCTCTCATGCTCAGTAGGGCTAGCTACTAAGCTGAAGTGTTTTGAGGTTACCCTTCTCGATTTCCTTTTCAGCTTAGGAGATTGTAAGGACTAACATTTTTAGTGTTGTTGCCGAGGAACAACTGTTAAATCATTCCTGGGAAATATCTAAGAGATTTCAAAGAACTGGTTATGTAGTTTAGAACTTCTAGTATTCAAAGATAGGTTGAACTCATAAATTTCATTAGTTTAGGGTGTATACATTATGGCTTCCAAAAGGCATACCAGGTCAAACCCTGACCCAAATCCACCCTTGATTGTTGAAGATCCAAAAAGATTGCTCAGAAAACCTAGATTACCCATCACTAAAAGCGCAGTTCCAAAAATTAAAAGAACAACCTCTCTTCCTAAAAATATGTTTGCCTTTGAGTAAATTCCTTTTGATGAGCAGATAGAATTATCTCGTTTTAGGTCAAAGTATGTGTTAGATTCGGTCTAGTAGCCCTCCATTAGCAATCAAAACTCTTTGCATTTGCATAAGTAGGTGTCTCATCAGTGTCATCTCACTGCATTCCATTAGGCATGCCATAACCCTGATGGAGGAGCTGGTGTCTTTATTACCCTCTTGGCACTGCTGGATCAAGTTGTTTCAGTCAATAAACTCTTTCAAGGTTACTTGTCTTGTCTTAAGGTCAAAAGTCCTAGGTCTAGGGTTTAGGTCAAATTTGTCTTTGAGGTCATGTCTTTAAAAGTCAATAAATTCCCAGCAGGCCAGAGGGATGAACTATCAAAGTATTTCTTCAAAAGATTTCATCTTGTACAATTATATTTTACCTTGGATTTAAAATCCCTATTTTTAAAGCCAAGGTCATTTCTCAAAATTTTGTAAAAATTGTAAAAATTCAAAAATTCTTTGAAAGGCAACACGCAACCCTGGTCCCCTTTGCCAAGATTCCTCAAAAGCTATCCCTGCAAAAATTTTCAAGGAAAAGCATCAGTTCAACCAATTTCAAGACAAAAGGAAACCATAAAGTCAACAGCATTTAAATTTTGAAAAAGTGTCACTTATAAACATTAGAAAGAGGGTTTGAGGTGAAATTAATTTAAATCAAGCCTATAAAGCCCCTCTCTCCCTCCATATGATTATCATTTGCCTCATAACAATTGTGAAAGGCGATTTGGAGACAAAATCGGGCGGAATTGCAGAGAGGATTTGTGCGCGACCCTTCCACAGCTATGCGCGACCTGTTGGGTGGGCGTGACCCGTCCAGGGGGTTCCAACAGTTAGAAAATAACACGGGCGCGACCTCTTGGGTGTGTGCGACCCTTCAGTCCTACACGCGACCTGTCAAGAGCTCACCTACAACAATTGCTTATAAACTTCAAAAAGACACCAAATTGTTCAAGCTTGTCAGGTAGGCCTTCAATCATATAAATTATGGTTTGCTAAAGCTTGAAGAAGATCATGATAATATTTTAAAAGCCTTCATTTGCAAGTAAAGACTCCATGTGCTTTTGCTTGAAAATATCAAAGTTTCTAGGGTTTGTTTTGTTGTTTTAAGGTATTCCTTTTCATTCCTATTGTTCCTACATTTTCCCACCTCCCATTTCTTACTCCCTTATCACTGTTATTTAATTTCCCTACCAAAAATATTAAGAAATCAAAAATCAAACCCTAAACCCTAATTCCCATAACATCCTTGCAAATGAAGTTCTATGATGATGTATATGTCATAATTCTTCCCCTAAACTCCCTGTTTCATATATTTTTCCCAATTTCCCTTCCAAGTCTCCCTTCCCTAACATTTCCCTTGTGCTACTTGTCCCCTTGAAACAGCATTTCAAAACAGTTAAAACATCAGATTTTAAAGCAGAAGCAACAGTACATTTCAGCCATTTTGCTCCTGAAACCATGTCAAAAACCGAAACTGGCTATGAGCAAAGTGATGACCATGAGTCAGCTTCAGAGTTTGAGGTACATAGGAGGCCTCACAGGGGTGGTAAGAGCGGTCACCATAAGAGAGAGGAGCCCACCTCTTTGACCGATTTGTAGGCTTGTCCAATTGCAGTCACAAATTTTCGTTACCTGTCATGTTATGAGTTTTGTGAGAGGATCTCTCAGATTCAACATCACATGGAGTTGGCTCGATTGTTTGTTTTGCATTTGCATGATGATCATGTGAACCTTGCAGGGGTGGATTTTACATTGACACCTGAGATGATTGCTCAAGCAACAGGGATACCAAATGTTGGAGAAGTGTGGAACAAGCGCAAGATATTGGACAGTTTTCAGTACGAGCCTTACATTAAACCTGCATTTATGAGACTCGTGACGGGTGTATTTCCTTTAAGATTTTTGAGGAATGAGTATGCTCCTTTGATGAGGCTTATCATGCGCTATTTCACCTGTGAGGGCAGATTTTCACGTGTGTATTCATACCATATTCGCTTGTTGATGCATTTCACACGGGTTTCGGATGATGAACATCCATGTTTTCTTGTGAAAGAATATTGAGAGGATGGTGCCCTTGATGTAGAGGAAGAGCCCAGAACAACAATATAGGAGCCTCTATCATTATGGTTTGATTCAGCTTGTGGTCATACATCAGTTGGCTCAGCATGGCATCCCATGGGAGGATTTTATCTCTCATGAGTTTTTCACAGCACCACCACCACATCCTGAGATTGTTCATGAGGAGGGAGGACCATCACAGCAGCATGATATCCCTGATACTAGACATGTCAGCTCTCCTCCATTGGTCACTTATCAGAGAGGCCACAGGGCCTTATTTGCAGCAGCTAGGCGAGTATTTTCTCCACATCAGGTGGAAGGGGTCTCGCCTTCTTCATCAGCACCGTGAGTGTTATCTCCAGACCAGGTGGAAGGGGCCTCGCTTCCGACAGCAGCACAGGTATCAGAGAGGGGCAATCAGCCCATGATTGAGGAGGGATTGTTAGGTGATCCAGATATTGACATCATTGATCTTGACGCCAGTTCTCCTAGCTCAGAGCTTAAGGAGATCATCCGAGAGCAAAGGACCGAGAATGAGTCGCTGCACAAGAAACTGCAGATGGCAAAATGGGTAATCAACTATTTAGAGCAGCGCAATAAACAGTTGGAGGATGAGCACGAGCTTTATGAGCAGCGGAGGATTCGTGAAGACTGGGAATTAGCCCGTAGGAGACCCGATGATTTGACACCCATAGATCGAGAATCCATGCTTATTCGGGTCAATGCTCATTTGGAGAGGTTGCTGGCCAAGGCCAACAGAGATAAGGACCTGCTCTGGAATATGAAGAACCACTATTGGACCCGAATGCACATATGCAAGGCAAGAATGAAGGTGCTCCAAGGCAGTTGGCCAAGGCACTCAAACGAAGAAAAAGGCCCGATCCCCTCCACATCTTGGCTGAGGCTTCCTTGAAGGAGCATGATACTAAATAACTCAACTCCAGCACAAATTTCAAAAATTTTTGAGCATTTTGGGTCATTTTTTATTTTTCTGGCAAAAAACAAGTTTTCTCCACTGATGGGTTGCGCGTCGCGCGCGACCCTTTCGTTTGGCAACTCCATTTTGGGAAAACTCAGCATTTCTGGATTTGTCATGGAAGGTTACACTTTTTCAGCCATTACTAAGAAATTTCACCAAGTTTTGGGCCTCCAGAAAGTCAAAAAACAAGCAGAAAATGAATTTCTGCCACATTTTTGACACACAGGAAGCAGTCTTGGGAGATCGCAATTTTGGAGGGGCAAATGACAACCAAATTCAGAAATTCCACTTGGGTTGGAAAGTAGACATCCAAACCTTTCCAACAAGCCCACTTTTGCCTCATTTGGACACATGGAAGTGCCTCAAAAGTGCCTCCAAATGTGCGCGACCCATCCAGGAAGTGCGCACGACCCATCAGGCAGTTTGCACAGGAATTCAACCTACAGCTCAGCAAAACGCAGTTTTCACTGGATTTCATTTTTTGGAGTTGATTTTCATCCTCCTTGTTGTAAATGATGTAATTTCATGATGTTTAGACACTTATTTATCTCTTCTAGAAGATTCATTCATAAGATAGGTAAAATTTAATGAATGAATTGGTTTCCTAGCTTATAGAGGCAAGTTGTTTTGATTGCCTAGTTTTCAGTGCTTAGTTTAGAATTGGTTGAAACAGCTCCTAGGATAGTGAGCTCAACCCCTAGAGGAAGGGAAAGATGTTAGATGGCCTATATTATGTACTTTCTTGCTCATTTTCATGGTTGGAC
>APFE031568049.1:0-30243 GCA_000404065.3 Pinus taeda | reverse complement strand
TTCCATCCATCCATCCATTACATTCCATCTCACCAATAAAGTCATTGTCAGATTTATTTCACACAGCTAAAGTTATTTTGTGCAGACAGAAGGGTATTACTGCAGTTTCTGCAGCTGAGGAGCAATTCCGCAGCCAATATCCCAATTCCGCAGCCAATACGCTTTCTGCACCTGCAAAAAAAAAAAAAAAAACAGTCTGTTTTAAGAAGAAATCTGTAGTACAAAAGTCATCAGCAAAAACAAATTGAAAAAGGTCATGTAGCAGCAAAAAACAATGAAAGGTTAGTGTCAGATAAGCAAAAGGAATCAAAACACGGACACCTAAGGTATGATCTAATTTCTAAACCTACGGTTATAACATTTTGCATGGTTTACGGGTTGTGTTTTTTGCCATTTAATGTAATGATTACCAATCCTCTCCATTACTCGACCGAAATCCCCGTATCTCTCAGCCTTAACGGCCACCATTCATCACGATTTTAAAGCTCACACACGGCTGCTCTTCCATTAAAATTTGTGTACCTAAGTGACGTAGACAATTGTACTACGGCTCTCTGCGTTATGATTCCGCAGCCAAATGTACACTCGTGACCGAAGTCTAGGGACTTAACCGTTTCTTCTCATCATTCATAACCCTCCTATGCATGTATAATCTCATTCACGCAGTTGATTCACTTCCGCATTTTCCTTGTTTTTCACTGCTCTGCCTTATTCACTACTCTGCCACCGTAACCATACTCCATTTCATTTTTCTCCTCTGCTAAAATTTGACCACTGTTGTGAGTGTATTACGGCTGTTATGTTGAAGTCGTAAAGCTATTGTGTTGAAGCCACTGTTGAAGTCGTATAACCCTTTCTCCAAAGTATTAAAACAGAGCCGTAAAACAAGAAAGAGAACTGATGGGTAAACTTTTGAGGGCAGAGCCAGAGGGCTCCAAATTTCTGGAAGGATATCCCCAAGTCAAAGACGCTTTGCAGAAGGCAAATTGGCTCCAGTGCATTAAAAAATTCAAGGGTTATCATAGAGAGGTCACAAAGACTTTTGCACATTCTTTCAAAGACAAAGACAACCAAGTGGAGATAGGAGATCTGAAATTTACAGTCACCGAGAGCAGTTTGGCCCAGGCCACTTCACTACCACAAACTGGGGAGAGATGGTTCAAAAACCGATCAGTACAAGACCAGCAATGGAAGCAGATTCTAAAGAATCCAAGTATGGACACTAGCATCTTTACAAAGGGAATCCCTGTTAATCTTGTCAAAGAAGAATGGATAACTTTGCTTCTACTAATACAAAAATTCTTTACATGTGAGGGAAGGTTTGGAGTTCTATATGTTTATCATGCAAAAATTATGATGCATTTCTTAGGAGAGCATGACATTAACCTTCCATACTTTTTACTCTCGAGCCTTAGAAAAATGTGCTCCATAGTCCAAAGAAACCCAAGAAACATTGAGCCACATTTATACCATCATGGGCTTGTCAAAATACTAATTGAAGAACAGTTAAAGGCCAAAAGGGATACCTGGGAAAGATTTCTTGTGAGGAACAACTTCCAAGAGGCAGGAGAAGCCTCTGTACCTAGAAAGAGTAGAAGCAAAAGAGAAGAGGTTACCCCAGAAACTGTTGTCCAAGAAGAAACTGTCCAAGACCTTGTTGAAGAAGAAAATGTTACCCATAACTCTGAGGAAGAAATTGACCTTGAGCCTGTTGTAGACATTAACCAACCAGCCCAAGGAATCATTACAGAGACCCTGCAAGAAATTGTACAAGGGGTTGCTCAAAAGAAAAAGGAGAGTAGGAAGAAACAAAAGAAAGATAAAGGAAAAGCTATAGCCCAAGAAACCTACCTCACTCCTGAAAATTCCAGTGAAGAGGACACTCAGCCATTGGCACATAGGTTGGCCCAACTTCATGAGGCTGCCCTTTCCAAGAAGATGCAAAAACGAAAGCAGAAGCAACCAGAAGAAAAACAGAGCATCACCACCGTGAGGAGGAGCAGCAGGTTACAAGGCAAAATAAGGGCCACAAAGAACAAAGAGTCATTCTTTATTGACTTGAGCACACCTGAGAAGGTTGCTACAAGACTTGACTTTGAGAAAAGCCCTCCACATGTTGAGCAGGTTGAGACTAGTCCTCCACGTGAGGAAAGTCCTCTTGAGCATGAACCTGAATTTGAGCATGAGCCTAGTCCAAAGAGGTCACCGGAGATTGACCCAGATCAGCAGAGAGTATATAACTACTTGGAGACATTAGAACAAGCTGTTGTTGGTCCAAGCATTGTTCTACCTCTTGAACAGTAGGTTCAATCACTGAAGCAAGAAGTATTTGAGCTAGAGGTACTAAATCGCCACATCAAACAGGAAAATGAAAAACTGAAGGAAAAGAGCAATGTGGACAAGATGGTTCACAATAATACAATGCTTCATATGGGTCTTTGGCAAAAAGAAAACAAAAAGCTAAAGAAGAAATGCAGGAAACTAAGCAGAGCTTTGATCAATTTAAGATTCAGATGCTTGATGAAAAGACCAAGAGTCAATGTGGCTACACAGAGGAAGAGGAGAAGACTAGATGTCTTAGCAGAGGCATCTCAGCAGGTGGATTAAACAACGTTTTCGTTGCATGAGGACATGCAACACCCTCGTAGTGGGGGTATGTAGAGCCTCTAACTTGCACCTAATTATCCATCATTACCTACAGCTTTTTCTCACTTATCCCTCTCTTTTGCCCTATTTTCCTCATAAACTTACCCAGATCATTACATTTGATGTCTTTAAGCATGATTGGTTGACTTTTCTAAATGTTTGACTGTTTGTCTAGATTTTTGACATATGCACAGAGTTTCCGCAGCTGTTTGGCAATTCCGTAGCCATTCAGCAATTCCGCATCCTTTTCATTGATCTCCATGTTCCACGCGTCATTTTGAAAAACGAATCACATGGGCACGTGGGAATGAAGATTTTGAAGGTTCCTGTGCTATTGGTTTGGTCAGCAACGCCACGCATACCTCCAGTCAACGAGGATCCAACTTCGGTCAACAAAGCCAGCTCAAACAGTGCTGCGTGAGCTGAAAGGTCACGTCACTCCAGATGGCAACTCCTCCACTCTACGCAGGTCATGGGAGACAGGATCCAACCTTGGATTCAACCTCCATGACGACCGTACCTTCCAGATCACCCACAGACCTATTGACGTGTTGCTGAACCATTTAATTAGCATGTTGTCAATTAATTTCCAGTTTCATGTTTTACGCAGTAGGCAGTTGTTCATACGCTTATAAAATCCAGCGTCTGCGCACGCTTGAGGATTAGTTTTTAGTTGTTTTGTTTATGTAATTGCTACGCTTTTAGTGAGCACAGAAACTCTGTTTTGAAGCTGCTGTTTCAGCACTTTTTGACTGTAATTTCTGCATTATGAATTAATAGAAGACTGTTGTTTTGACTCCTTTACGTAGCTGATCTTTCTTTGGGCTTTGTGGATGGAGGGCCCCCGTTCATAACAGCCTTTGTACAGTAATTTACCTTTATGTTCTTGCCATTTCCTTCTTTTGAATTCAACAATTTTCCTTTTCTTTAACACATGTACAGATTTGATTTACTTTCACTGTCATTTCATTTCCAGCATTTACTTTAAACTGATCAGGACTGTTTTCTGTAGGTGTTAGCCCGGGATTGTGTGTCTTTGTGTATTTGCCTTATCTCTAATAGTATTCTTAGTTGTCATATTCATAATTGCTGCCTTTACTCTGTTTTCCTAGCTGATTTCTAGTTTAGTTTCTCAAGTTGTATGCTAACATATTGATGGTCTCTTTATCATAAGCTGTTCATCTTTAAGAGATCAGAATACTAATAAATTACAGCGTGCTTTGCGTACTTTTTAGACTTATTTCTAACTACTTCTTAATCGTGTTTCACATAATACCATATGTTGGAAGCAGAGAGTTAGGAAGAGTTAAACATTATAACTGGTCTTTAAAGTAGTTTTTCTTATATTTTTATTGCAGCAGCATGAGTAGTGACTAGTGCTATTAGAAAGTGGTTTTTCTGCTTTGCTTTCAGTTTCATTTCAAGTTATTTCTTTCAAGCTTTTTCTTTGCAAGTTTAGAAGGTAGTTAGAAACCACCAGTAACACACACTCGCTCATTTAGAAATCACCTTACACACACTATCACTCATCTGTTTATAAAATCTCCATTCCATCTTAGGAAGATAAATTGACCACAAACAACACCCCCAAACGACAAAAAGATCTAAGAGGTTGCTTAAGTACATATAGTACACCTTCACTTCATCAGCTTATGAGCCCCGGGTTGACAATTAATGAAATCAATTTAGAAACACTAAATTGACCAAACACTCACCTACAGCAATTGCTTATAAAATTCAAAAAGACCCCAAATTGTTCAAGCTTGTTAGGTAGGCCTTCAATCATATTAATTATGGTTTGCTAAAGCTTGAAGAAGATCATGATAATATTTTAAAAGCCTCCTTCATTTACAAGTAAAGACTCCATGTGCTTTTGCTTGAAAATATCAAAGTTGCTAGGGTTTGTTTTGTTGTTTTAAGGTATTCCTTTTCATTCCTATTGTTCCTACATTTTCCCACCTCCCATTTCTTACTCCCTTATCACTGTGTTATTTAAAATTCCACACAAAAATATTAAGATCCAAAAATCAAACCTAAACCCTACCTCCCAATAACATCCTTGCAAATGAGTTATATGATGATGTATATGTTAATTCTTCCCCCTAAACTCCTGTTTCATATATTTTTTCCAATTCCCTTCCAAGTCCCTTCCCTACATTTCCTTGTGTACTTGTCCCCTGAAACAACATTTCAAAACAGTTAAAACAACAGATTTTAAAGCAGAAGCAACAATACATTTCAGCCACTTTGCTCCTGAAACCATGTCAGAAACCGAAACCAACTATGAGCAAAGTGATGACCATGAGTCAGCTTCAGAGTTTGAGGTACATAGGAGGCCTCACAGGGGTGGTAAGAGCGGTCACCATAAGAGAGAGGAGCCCACCTCTTTGACCGATTTGCAGGCTTGTCCAATTGCAGTCACAAGATTCCGTTACCTGTCATGTTATGAGTTTTGTGAGAGGATCTCTCAGATTCAGCATCACAGGGAGTTGGCTCGATTGTTTGTTTTGCATTTGCATGATGAGCATGTGAACCTTTCAGGGGTGGATTTTACATTGACACCTGAGATGATTGCTCAAGCAACAGGGATACCAAATGTTGGAGAAGTGTGGAACAAGTGCAAAATATTGGACAGTTTTCAGTACGAGCCTTACATTAAACCTACATTTATGAGACTCGTGAGGGGTGTATTTCCTTTCATATTTTTGAGGAATGAGTATGCTCCTTTGATGAGGCTTATCATGCGCTATTTCACCTGTGAGGGCAGATTTTCACGTGTGTATTCATACCATATTCGCTTGTTGATGCATTTCACATGGGTTCGGATGATGAACATCCCTGTTTTCTTGTGCTAGAATATTGAGAGGATGGTGCCCTTGATGCAGAGGAAGAGCCCAGCACAACAATATAGGAGCCTCTATCATTATGGTTTGATTCAACTTGTGGTCATACATCAGTTGGCTCAGCATGGCATCCCATGGGAGGAGTTTATCTCTCATGAGTTTTTCACAGCACCACCACCACATCCTGAGATTGTTCATGAGGAGGGAGGACCATCACAGCAGCATGATATCCCTAAGACTAGACATGTCAGCTCTCCTCCACTGGTCACTTATCAGAGAGGCCACAGGGCCTTATTTGCAACAGCTAGGCGAGTATTTTCTCCACATTAGGTGGAAGGGGTCTCGCCTTCTTCATCAACACCGCGAGTGTTATCTCCACACCAGGTGGAAGGGGCCTCACTTCCGACAGCAGCACAAGTATCAAAGAGGGGAAAGCAGCCCATGATTGAGGAGGGATTGTCAGGTGATCCAGATATTGACATCATTGATCTTGACACCTATTCTCCTAGCTCAGAGCTTAAGGAGATCATCCGAGAGCAAAGGACCGAGAATGAGTCGGTGCACAAGAAACTGCAGATGGAGAAATGGGTAATCAACTATTTAGAGCAGCGCAATAAACAGTTGGAGGATGAGCACGAGCTTTATGAGCACTGGAGGATTCGTGAAGACCGGGAATTAGCCCGTAGGAGACCCGGTGATTTGACACCCATAGATCGAGAATCCATGCTTATTCGGGTCAATGCTCATTTGGAGAGGTTGCTGGCCAAGGCCAACAGAGATAAGGACCTGCTTCGGAATATGAAGAACCACTATTGGGTCCAAATGCACGTATGTAAGGCAAGAATGAAGGTGCTCCAAGGACGGTTGGCCAAGGCACTCAAACGAAGAAAAAGGCCTGATCCCCTCCACATCTTGGCTGACGCTTCCTTGGAGGAGCATGATACTAAGTAACTCAACTCCAGCACAAATTTCAAAAAATTTTGAGCATTTTGGGTCATTTTTAATTTTTCTGGCAAAAAACAGGTTTTCTCCACCGATGGGTCGCGCGTGCCCCTTTCGTTTGGCAACTCCATTTTGGGAAAACTTAGCATTTCTGGATTTTTCATGGAAAGTTACACTTTCTCAGCCATTACTAAGAAATTTCACCAAGTTTTGGGCCTCCAGAAAGTCAAAAAACAAGCAAAAAATGACTTTCTGCCACATTTTTGACACACAGGAAGCAGTCTTGGGAGATCGCAATTTTGGAGGGGAAAATGACAACTCAATTCATAAATTCCACTTGGGTTGGAAATTAGACATCCCGAACTTTCCAACAAGCCCACTTTTGCCTCATTTGGACACCTGGAAGTGCCTCAAAAGTGCCTCCAAAGGCGCGCGACCCATCTTGGAATTGCGTGCGACCCATCAAGCAGTTTGCATAGGAATTCAACCTACAGCTCAGCAACACGCAATTTTGACTGGATTTCACTTTTTGGAGTTGATTTTCATCCTCCCTTTTGTAAATGATGTAATTTCATGATTTTTAGACACTTATTTATCTCTTCTAGAAGATTCATTCATAAGATAGGTAAAATTTAATGAATGAATTGGTTTCCTAGCTTATAGAGGCAAGTTGTTTTGATTGCCTAGTTTTCAGTTCTTAGTTTAGAATTGGTTGAAACAGCTCCTAGGATAGTGAGCTCGACCCCTAGAGGCAGGTAAATATGTTAGATGGCCTATATTATGTACTTTCTTGCTCATTTTCATGGTTGGACTCTTGAGGGAGAAAGCTTCTATTGTATTACTGATTGTATCACTGCATTTTGGCAAAGGAAGAAAGACCAGGGTTTTGTAGTCCTTTTTGGGATTCCTGTGGTTACATGTATTGATGGTGTGTTTCTCTTTGTACTTGTAAGTTTTTTATGTGAATCATCTTCTTACTTTTTCTTCTGCAAATTAGGCAAATGAAGTGTTAAGGTAGAATTCATGGTTGCTATGCTCTGCCTTTAAGTTTGCTTAATATCAATGTTTTCAGCTGTTTAAGGAGAATTCAAGGTGATTGCTTGCTCTCCTTAGCTCCTCACCAGTCATTCTAAATCCATCCAAATCTTTCAAAGGCATCAATACAGTCTCCTACCTTGCCCCAAAGAACCCCCTGCGAAAATTGTGTCCAATCCCCGCACCCAAAATTGCCTTTCCCCAATTTTCCACCAAAACCCTAAAAATCCCAAAATCAAACCTTTTAGTTTACTAGCCTAAAATCAGTGTTCTTTATTGGTTATCTCTGCCCGTTGAAGATCTTTGCCGAGATAGACCGGAGAGAGCCCTCTCTTGCCCCGTAGGGCTAGCTACGAGGCTAAGTGGTTTGATGTTGCCTTAGAGTTTACCTTTTTCAGCCTGAGGTGAAATGTCAAGCGCTAACACAACGGTTATCATGAGTCATTGAGGATGAGTCCTTTTGAGGCATTGTATGGGCAGAGTTGTAACACTCCCATCATTTGGAGTGATTCGGTTAGCAGGGTATTGATTGGAACATACATAATAGCAGACATGGAATAAGAGATGTAGGTGATCAAGAAAAATCTAAAGGTAGCACAAGATAGGTAGAAGAGTTATGTAGATAGGAACAGGTTGTTCAAGAAGTTCCACGTTGGGAACATGTGTATTTGCACATTAAACCAAAGAAGAGCTCGTTGTGGATTGGATCATGTGCCAAGTTGGCACCATGATTTTGTGGACCCTTCAGCATTATTGAGAGGATTGGGCTAGCATCCTATCAACTTTCACTGCCTTTGACAGTGAAAGTTGATGATGTTTTCCATGTATCTTTGCTTAAGAAGTATGTTAAGTACGTTGATCATGTGATTGAATGGTTTGTATAATAAGTGGAACCATATGGAAAATTCTAGCCGGAGCCTCAGTGTATATTGCAGAAAAAGGTGTTCATGCTCCAGAATTGAGAAATCGAGAAAGCAAAACTGCAATGGAAGCACTTTGGGCCCAATGAAGCTACATGGGAGATGTCAGATCAAATGCGGGCCATGTATCCTTCCTTGTTTGCTGGCTGAGGTAAAGAAACTTTGATGTGGTGGTTCGGTATATGCTTTATGGTGGTTTGATATATGATTTATGGTGGTTTGATATATTCTTTATGATGGTTTAGTATATGCTCTATGATGTTTTGACATATGCTTAGATATGGTGTTTGGGATATGTTTTGATATATTATTTGGCATATGTTCTGGTATAAATATATGTTGATGATGCTGCTATATGAACACATGTGTATGGATGTAAAAACTATAATGAGGTATGTTATAAGGCTCCACTATGTGGTGTTATCACTCCTTAAATCCCTTTAGGCCGAGGAAAGGGCTACAAAGGTAACCACAAACTGCTTTAGACTAGAAACTAGTCTTTTCTAGCCAGAGGGGGCTCCCTCAAATGCTAAAAACTAAAAATTTGACTCTATAGCATATAGAGACTAGTTCTGAAAATGTTTAGATTTTGATAATGGGGGTGGTAGAGGATTCTAAGAAAAACTATTGACAGTAATAGTGATCTTCTTGTTGTGACATCCTGATGTATTTCCAACCATCTTCATATATGGAGACTTAATTAGTATAGATTTCGGAATGGATAACGAATTGTAGTATAGGAAAGATAAGGATATCAAGAAATTTATCCAAAGAGCAGAAATAATAACATTTTATCACTGCAACTCATATCAATGACCATAAATAAGAAAAGTCAATACTTTCAAAGGCATACATATTTCATTTGCAATTGAAATATACCCGGTTCAGTCAGACATGAGCATGTAAAATGAATTCAAGTATAACTGTCCCCTACACCTTTAAATAAGTATGAAGAAAACATACAAGATAATGACATATAAACTGAGAGAGAACTTATTCCGAAAACATTCATACCATAAGAATCTCCATAAATCTATTGGAACCCCTTCAACATTCAGGCATGATCATTAAAACCAAATCAAAAGCATAATTGCAATAACTCCTCTAGCAATTGTGAAACCAACAAAAACAACAACAATTCTCTATATTCATTCATGAAAATATATAATAGATACATGGATCAAAATAATTTTAGGTTCACTGCATCTTATATCCAATAGAGGATCGATCCAAAACTTAAACAAAAATAGTAAATTGTTGTTTTTTTATGCATCTCACCAAGACATAAAGCATAAATCACCTTTTTTGTCCCTTTGAAAGCCAAAACAAACTAATTTAGTACAAATTATCTTGGAAAAGTCTTCGAATTGATAAAAATGACTGAAATAGTAAAAAAACATAAAAGCTTCCTTTTTGACTCCTAAAAAGCCTGCGTAGCGCCCAAAACTTATCCTTCCAGAATTGACATGTGGCAAGCAACTGAGGTGGTGAGATGGACACGACATGTACCCCATGGTAGCATATTCAAAACCTAATAGGCATCCGTCTTCTAGTGTACGTGAGATAGTTTGGGTATGGTTTGCGTAGTGAGTACACACATCTTCGCAGCACCTAATGCTGTCAAAAGAAACTGCGAAAATAGGCCACCATTTGACGCGTGTAACTCCAAAATATAGCACCTCTATAAAAAATGAGATACTATTTTGAAGATGAGATTGTGTTTGCTAAAAAAATCTCTCAACTTCTTCAAATTCTTCCCCAAAGCCTCAAAAACTGCTCCTCAAAACCATGACTAAAACATAGTCTTTGTGTAGTCCGAAAAATAGGCTTTGAAGATGCAATCTAATATCCCGATATGTGACACATGTGTAAAATATGGAAGAGGTTATTGTGTTATTTCCCATTCTTAAGAAAAACCTCTTTCCATTTTCCAAAATTCACCTCCATGTGGTCAGAAACGTTTATGAAAAATGGTGACTAAAATAGCCAATTTCAGAGGAAATTGTATTGCAGAGTGTAGAAGCCCTCCATTCTTGGCATGAGTGTAGGGAGTATGATGTCTCTTAGGTGATGGGGGCTGGGCTGCATGTTATACATGAAGTTTTTACATGTTATGAGTATAGGGGAGTGGTAGTGGTGTCATGGGGAAAAATTTAGAATGAAGGGAGGGAAAGGAAATGAAATGTGAATAAGATGTAATTGATATGTGAAAAGTGGATATGATGTAGATGATATATGAAGGTATTCATAAAGGGAAATAGGGAAATAGGGTAGGAAATAAAAGGAAGAACAACTTGAATGTACAAACATACACAACCATGACTCCCATTGACTGAGACCCTTTCAGAATTTGAATGGACCCTTCATGCAAGAAACTCAAAGATGTCGGACATCGATTTGGAGGCTATGATAATAGGAGTAGTTATAGGCTCAACTACTCCAAACTGAAAATTAAAGGATAGGAAAAATCATTTGATGATAAAACTTATGACCCTAACATGTGGTATGGGTGTCATGTTATTATGCTATCATGTGGTTATGTTATCATGATGTTATGATGTCATATGATTTGGCACTTAGTAGGATGATCATTGTAAATATGGTAATGAGTTGTGTTATAAAGCTCCACTATACAATATGTTGGCATGAGTCATGATGTTTTGTCTTGAGCATATCTTTCATTGTAAATACTGCATCAATCTGTGTTATGGAGCTCCATGAGCACTATGTCTTCCTTCAGCGGGTTACTGAGGTATACGCGTGATTGAAAATTGAGGATGGTGTCCCCCAAGGGGGATGGTTCTGTAACAACCCTAGTGAAAATTCCATGTAATAAAAGTGAAAAATAATAACCACGGTTATTGTGACACTTATTCCAAGTTGAATGTTGGACAAAATCCTAGTGATGGGGATCACTTGTGATTGTTTATGGCTAAGGAAATTGGCAAAGGCAATGACTAAGGTTTTGGAAAGACAAAATGACATTTTTGGCACAATTATTTATGAAAATAATGGAAATTAGGAGAAAAATGAGGTGAAAGGTCACAATTTGCATGTGAGGAGGAAAATGAAGGAAAATAATGGAAAATGAAGAAAATAGAGGCCTCATCCATAAAAAGGCTTCTAAGGATCAGTTGGTAACCTTTTGTCAGTTGAATTTTGGAGCTCTCTCTCATTATTCTCTCTCTCTCTCATACTCTTGGATACTTAGAGTTTTCTCGGAGAACTCTTGGAGGTGTGGCATACTTGGATTCTTCGAGAAAAAAGGCAAAGGAAGAGTAGGAAATCACAAGAAAGCATCAGGATCAACAACTACATCAGATTTGTTTGTAGGTTTTTTGGCATGCATGGCATATGCATGTGGATTTTTGGTCATGATCTATTATTGGCATGGAGGATTTCTTAGATTGACAGTGGATTTCCTAGCCTTTCCATTTCTTAGTCAACCATGGTGATTGTGGGTTTACTTGCATTGTTTGTTTTTGGTTGGTTCTCATGTTTCCTTAGATTGGGTTGAGTTACTAGTCCCGTAGCCTTGGTTGGAAAAATTTTTTGGAGCCCTGTATCAGCTTGGGTTGAGTTACTAGTCCTGTTGCCTTGGTTGGACAAATGATCTGGAGCCCTTGGTGGGTTGAGTTACTAGTCCTAGAGCCTTAGTCGGACAAAAGATCTGGAGCCCAGTAAAAGCTGTGGGTTGAGTTACTAGTCCGGGAGCCTTGGTTGGAAAAATGTTCTGGAGCCCTGGATGGTTGGGATAGAGACTAATCTGATGATGGTTTTGTGATGTTCAACTATAAGGTGGAATCACTATTTGATGGGTTGAGGTGGATGGCCTTTGGAATCCCTAGATGAGTTTTGATTGATGTGTTCTATGAGATACCACATTCATGCTTAGAATATGGCACGAGGGTAAATGGTTGAAGAGAGATTTGGCTCAACCATTCGATGGTCGGGTGGAATGTGGAAGTTCCATCCTGGTTTGGTTCATTGCATCTATTAATGAGAAATTCATTCACTTGATTTTCATGTGCAAATGTACTGATGTATATATGGATTTTTATGGATGATATGTTTATGGTATTTCTGTTCCTATTATGCTTGTTATTTGTATATGTTGTGACAACAACTATGTATGGATCTTAGCATGTTTTTACTTGTTTATCAATGGATAATGTATCTATGTCCTAACAAATGATAAGGAAATGAATGACATGAGGCAACAATGATTCATGGCGATTCTCAGATAAGTATGAGATCCCTACACTTAATTTTGTTATTTACACCTATAGATTACATGTTGATGATAGGTTAGGCGAAATTTATGGCATGGCTAGTAGGGGTCTGGTTATGGTCTTGTTCAATTCATTGCTTTGGCATCATTGTTTACCTGTACTTTTATTGGTTTTAAGCTATCATCCAATTTTGGGCAGTGTTTTGGGTTATTTGTATATGTTGTGACAACAACTATGTATGGATCTTAGCATGTTTTTACTTGTTTATCAATGGATAATGTATCTATGTCCTAACAAATGATAAGGAAATGAATGACATCAGGCAACAATGATTCATGGCGATTCTCAAATAAGTATGAGATCCCTACACTTAATTTTGTTATTTACACCTATAGATTACATGTTGATGATAGGTTAGGCGAAATTTATGGCATGGCTAGTAGGGGTCTGGTTATGGTCTTGTTCAATTCATTGCTTTGGCATCATTGTTTACCTGTACTTTTATTGGTTTTAAGCTATCATCCAATTTTGGGCAGTGTTTTGGGTTTTGGGCCTGAAAAGGTGGCTCAAATCCCGAAATGATGACCAAACAGATCATTAGCATATAGGCTAACACATTTGTCTAAGGGCTACAGAGCATCATAACTCACCTGGGCTGTGTCTAGGGAGCATTACTCTAGCCTAGATTGGTCAAAACTTCAGTAGGACCTAGGGTCAAGCTGTCTAAAGTGCTTGTTTTGTTCTTGTGGGTCCTGAGACTGGTGTTGGATGTCTGTGTGTTATGATTCTATCGATTCCACTTCCTTAAGGTCACATAGGAGGTTTAATCCCATGATAGTAGCCTCTCGTCGCATGTTTACCTCACTTGGCCAATTACCTGGGTAGATGTGGGAGGAGGGTGTTACATCTTCCATAAGGTAATGATTCAACACAGGCAACATAACCATATTTTCTAGCTCAAATATGAAGAGGGGAATTGACTGGGTTAGCATGAGGAGATGGAAGAGCTGGTGGTCAACCACTTCAAGAACTTGTTGTTGGAACTAGACTAGAATAGGGAGAATGCAATTGTGAGAGCTACACAACATATACACTGGCTAGTCTTGCGAGAACATAATATAGCCCTAGTGCAGGCAATGACGTTGACATATGTAGAAGAGGTAGTCAAAGGAATGGCTAAAAACAAGGCTCCGGGACCTGATGGGTTTAGAGTGGAATTCTACAAAGCTTCTTGGAAATTCATAGGTAAGGACGTCCTGGATGTGGTGGAGTAATCATGCTGAAATCAAAAGGTATGTCCAAGTTTGAATTCGACATTCATAACTTTAATTCCTAAATCAGAAAAATCGAAAAAGCCTCAGGGCTTTAGACCGATTTCTCTTTGTAATGTCATTTATAAAATTATCTCAACCATCATTGTCAAGCATCTTAAATCGCTCTTGGCAACTTTGATATCACTGGAGCAATCTGATTTTGTGGAAGGACGTCAAATTCTAGACGATATCATAAAATCTCAATAAATGGTCCACTCCCTCAAGCAAATAAAAACGCTTGGCATGATGATCAAGCTAAATGTCTCCAAATCCTATGATCATTTGAGTTGGTCCTACCTAACTAAGATATTGTTAGCCTTTGGTTTCGAGCATAGATGGGTAAACTAGATTCTTGCTATGATGTCAACTCCAGTGCGTTCCATAATGTTAAATGGATCCCCATCTAGAACTTTTAATCCTACTTGGGGCCTTCGACAAAGAGACCCTGTCTCCCCTTTCCTCTTCTTCCTCGATGCTGAGGGACTAATTAGGTTCTTGAAATTAGAGGCCCGATCTTACCATATGAAAGGCCTCCGACCCTGGGGTCCTATTCTACCCATCACCCACTAATAATTTGTAGATGAAATTATGCTTTTGTGGCAAGTCTCTTTGAGGGAAGTTTGAAAAATCAAGGAAAGTCTGCAAGAATTCATGATGGATTTAGGTACACTGATTAACAAGGAGAAATAAAACATCTTCTTTTTCAATGCCCCTGGAGCCACTCAAGTTTTCATGGCTCACATAATGGGTTTTGGTATAAGAACTATGCCGATGAAGTACCTTGGGATGCCTCTAGCTTTTAATTCTCTCAAAACCTCCTGCTGGAAAGACCTCTAAGAAAAAATCCAAGCGAAGTTGAGTAGGTGGGAATTTCGAGCACTTAACTTAGCAGGAAAAACTATGTTGATCAAAGCAGTCCTCCAATCAATTTTGATATATTAACTCTTAGGTATGGCACCCCCCAAAACTTCTTGCTCAACCATGGTTGATATATTTAGGAAATTTTTATGGGAAGGGGCTTAGAGCGTAAGAAAGTGGGAATTGGTTTCGTGGAGTAAGTTAACCCTCTGAAAGGGGAATGGAGGTTTAAGCCTTAGAGATTTGTACATAGTAAATGAAGTAATGGGAGAGAAGTTGTGGTGGAGATGGATAAAAGGGGGAAATGAATTATGGTAAAAAAAAATTGGACCCGAAATTATAGCATGTGAAGCCATCCTGAAGATATCCTCAGATACAAGGATCCTCCATAAGGATCAACTATTTGGAATTTGGCAGCAAAGAATAGGGATCTTATAAAACAACACTTCTTCTGGGAAATAAGAAATGGATGCACATCACTATTTTGGCAGTACTCCTGGCAACAAAGAGACAAAAATTTCAGTCGACATGGCCTTGGAGAGATTTTAGTATACACCACTAGTAGGAACTATCATACAGTGGACCAGTTTTGGAAAAATGACCCCACAAATGAAGGATGACGAAAATGGAAGGAGATGGGAGATTGGAAAAACCCACCACCCTCAAGACAATGGAAAGTTATGGAACATGAAATCCAATCATGAAAGATAACCTACCATGAGGGGGAGGACGTTTTGATATGGGGATACATGACCAAAGGTACCTTCAACATCAAGGAGGCTTATAAACTCAAAGGAGAGGAGCAACAAAATTACCAATGCCCCCTATGGAAGAAAATCTGGACAAATAAACATTGGCCAAAGATAATCCAGTTTCTATGGTTGGTTGGCCATGGAAGAATCCTAACTTGGGATCAACTCCAAAAAAGAGGCCAAAAAGGTCTTTCCTAGTCTGTCCTTTGTGGAATACAGAGTGAAACCTTGGAACATATATTGAATTCATGCCCCTTTATTAACCAAAAGTGGAATCAACTTAGGAATGTTTTTAGACACCTTGATAGAGATCCCTAGAGTATTAAAGAAACCATAATCCAATGATGCACATGGATCTTCTCGATTCTAGTGGTTAAAAGAGCTTGGAACTTAGCCTTGGGTTTCTTAGTTTGGGCCCTATGGAAAGAAAGAAATAGCAGAATTTTCAAATATAGATAGAATTCTCAGGAGACAATATGGGAAGGTATCACCCAAAACATAAGAGAGATTATTCTATCAGAACGATGACATCCGAATGACTAGCAAGCATGTCCAGCTGAAGCTAGTATTCTGAAACAGTTGAATATAGCAGCAAGTATGGTAGCCCCAAATTCATGGAAGGTACTACAATCCCCTACTTCATCAACAATATCCTTTACAAGGCCTCCACTTGGTTTTATCAAACTGAGCTTCGAAAGGGAACTTGGGAAATGCAAGGTTTGGAGGATTATTCAGGGATCATAAAACAAGGACTCGACTCATCTATGCCGCTGACTATGGGTACGTAAGAAATAACAAGGTTGGCTTCACAATGGCCAAACAAGGCCTTCTTCTAGCTCAGAAAGTGAGCTATAAAAGACTGTTGATTGAAGGAGATTCACGATTGGTCATAGATACAATTAAAAAGCTAAGCCAAGGATCTCATTGGGAGAAGTTGATTCACAACTGGCACATAGCGCATTTGGTGCAGGAGGTAGGAGAAATCCTACTAATGTTTGACTACATAATAACTTCTCATGTTAGATGGGAAGGGAACAGAGTGGTTGACTTCCTGGAAAACTGGGGATGTAGGAACTCAGGTAAGATAATTGAGATGGCTTGGCCACCCAATCCGATGGAGGAAGAACTGACTCAACTCTAAGGCATTTTAGAGAAATATAACAAGGATAATCAGCAACAAGAGGAGAACATGAACCACCACCCTCGATTGGGGTGTGAGCGAGCATTGATGAGATGTACGAGGACATGAAGAAAAGTAAGGCCCTCGCTACCTTTCACATGTAGCCATCACTTGGAAAGGTGGTGACGGGCATGCAAGAGTTAATGCATGCGAGTGGGGAGGATTTAAGGCATGGTGGAGTGGGAAGAGGTTGATTTCGATAGTGGAGGAGCAATGCTCGAGAGAGGAGGTTCATGCAGTGGTGGAACATTATCTATGTGCTCGCAATCCTGGGGGTTCCTTGCTATTGGGGGACGATGTCCACTACAACGGGGATCTCTCTCTGGTATGTATTCCTTCTGGTTCCATGTAAATCAAATTACAATGGAAAAGAATAGATCAACCCTTGTCAAGTTTCCTGTGTTGGGTCGGGGGTGAAATAGAAAATTCAAAGGCATGGCCTCGTATGTCACCTGGGAGGACCAACTGCAATTGTAATGTTTATCCTAGTGTCTTTGAAGTTTGGAATTTTCCTATCGTGGATGGGGGCATGCGTGGTAGAAGGAGAGGAAGGGATGGAGAATGAAAGGGGGAATCCAATGGGTTTGGCTGAGTGGACTGAGGGGGAGAATTGTAGATTATAACTGAGCTTCTGGCATAAGAGTCCCCAGGTTGGGTTCCTAGGTGCAAGGGAAAACTAATTCAGAGACATGGATAGGCTTTGGGACCCTAAGGTGCAAATTCAACTACCCAACCTAGGTCCAAATTCCTGTGCCAAAGTCCACGGTAAGGAGTTTCTTTACAGAGAGTCCATGGGGAGAGGGACTTGGACCCGAGAAAAAATTGTAACCCTTTTCAAACACAACAATAACAGCTGGCCAATTCATATGAATTTTGTTGAAAACTAGAATTTATGATGGAAGATATGATGAATGTGAGGAAACACCCATACTACCCGGTCCAACTCTGCATGAGGCAGGGGAAGGCTGGTTATCATGAGTACATAAGCATCATGTGGTGGCTTTCAAACTATGAAAGATAGTGGAAGGATAATCTTACTTGTTTGGTATCCTGTGACTATGTAGCAGGTCTGCTGGAGGGATGAGACCACTGGTTGCATCGAGTTCCCATCGCGCAGCCCAAGATAAGAGTAGAGTGGAAAGTCCATGGAGGAGAGGAGAAGTCGACAATCTGAGAAAGCAATATGGTGTGAGCAAAGGGGGAAAGAAATAATGGAGTTGGGAATAGAGGCTACGAGAGGTAGAGGAAGAGCACTGAGGATCAAGGTAGCAGTCCTAGTTCTTCCAATGGGGCGATAGGAAGATCCTTGGGCGTAAGGCGGTAACAAGCATCAATGAGGAGGCAGTTTAGGCATACCATGCCAACAGCTTGAACTTGGTAAAAAATTTAATTGCAGATTGGGAGGAGGAAATTCACTAGGATGGGGAAGAGTTCGAGATGGACCTGGATGAGTGGCAGGAGGTTGCACCAGACCCTGGGTACATGAGGGGGAGAGTAACTTAGTATCAACAAACAATTCACCTATTTTGGATGATGAAAAGTATATTGGTGAAGGCCATAGAATGGTATCCTCCTGATCAACATGCATAGGCCCATTCAGAGCAATGTGAAGGCCCTTGAAGAAACTTAGAGAAGTTAGAGCTCATGAGGGAATTGGAAAAAATTCAGTTTAAGCTACACCAGTAGAGCGGAAGATTGAGTCATATCGAACAACACATCCCGTGCATTCCACACTCGGAGCTTCTTGGTTCCAATGTGAAGGACCCCACTCGAGTTGACTCGGATGATGAGGATCAGTGACATCGTACCCAAATTCTTTTTTTTTTTTTTGAATTTTTTTAAATGGATATAGACTTATTTATAGTTATCTAGCACGTAGGAAGTACAAAGACTCTCAGGTGTATATGGAATGGCTGGACAAACTTATAATTTTGTGTTTATGGATGGCCTATTTTGTAGATAGGTGGCAGACTTGGTTTCTCGCTGGGTAGGTTGAGGTCACATAACTCATGGATATGTGGATGTAACCTGCCTTATTTATGAAAATTAATAGAAAGGAATCACCAATCTTACAAAAAAAAATAATTGGCTTCGTAATTATGTATGAATAACCCATCACAATTATATATGAATACACTGCTCCAAAGACATTGTGCATTCAACCAATTCGTTGTCCATTCAAACGCTATATTCAACCATATGCTATGCATTTTATTGATCTATAGAGGTCGATTTGCTATGGAGCTAGAGGAGCCCGTCAATATTGGATCATATAACTCTAGATCAGTATCGTCATAATTTATTTGAAAGCCAACAAGCCATATCAAAGTTAATAGTTGGACACATTTGCAGTAGTCACATCATAGTAACCCAACCCACATAAATATATTAAGCAGCGTGTTGGAGATATATGTTTTGCAAGTAATAGATGCACCAATTGTCTGCCAAAGCATCACCATCATTGATATATTTGTACGATTTTTCTGAGGTTGATACTACATGCCAAAGTCCTATGGTTTCTGCTGCAATGAATGATCTGACACTTGTAAGATTTTGGCGAGGAGTAGATATAATTATATTTTTTCCAATACACATTATCACCACCAACGCACTGAGAAGTAACATAAATTATCACCATTATTCATATGTAGCCTACTGAAAAGTTATAATATATGCCATATGATAACCTTTTATCAATTCAACGAATAAACTTCATTCAATGCACATCTGTAGAATAACGTTTCCGTGTCTTCAATATCTCCATTGCGACCTGTCTCTTTGTCTTTGTATCTCTGACTTGCCTTAATCTGGCATGTGGTGGCCTGCGCTACTTTGTCACGCTGTGTAGCATTACCACCACATTACTCAACAAATTATTCAATTTCCCAGTCTGTATAATGAATTATTTTTGAACACATATTGATTCCACTATAGCCAGACTCCTACCAATCCATTGTATTATTGATTGATTTGTATCATTGCTCTGTCATTGTTGGGTGTTTCACTCCATATTTTTCTGCCTCAAATCTGTTGATATGCCTCTCCATATATTATTAGAATTCATAACTTCTCTGTTCGCCTAGCTATGCGACCATTATACTTCCAATTCTCTTCAAGGCATGCTTCATTTCCTTATGATTTGAAACATGCTTACTTCTGGTTTCTAAAGCCTCTTTAGATTATCATTGTCTTAATGTTTTTGTTCTTCTACAGGGATGGCCTATCTCTATGGCCATGACTCTTTAACTTTTGCAAACAATGCTAGATTTTGTGCTAAATGACCTTTGAAATCTCTGTAAATTCCATTCATCTTCAATCTGTTCAGCTATTTGAAAAGATGTATGGTAAGAATATTTTCACCTTAGGTCTCTTTCAAGAGAATCTCCCTTCACTTGTTAAGCTTAAGAGCACTTGCATCGTTAAATACTAGTAAAGTGCACTTAGCATTTGAATCAGATTGATATCCTGCATCCATTTCTTGCTAATAATTTTTTTCCCTACTTCTGTTTGCTAGGACTAACATTTTCCTTCAATGTCATCACTTATTGAGTCGAAAACTATAATTCATAGTTTTCCAACATCTTTCCATTGTCCTCTGGAGCATCTACAAGAACACCATAGAGCTATAAAGGAGATGTCCCTATATTTAGTATTTTCAAACACTCAATGGACTTTGGGAGGTCAATCTAAACATTCTTCTTCTGAAAATCAAGCATCTAACTTTCCATACAACATTTAGTTTTGTTCTTTCAATTATTTAAACTTTTCTCTATTCCTTCTAGTATGATGGCTCTCAAAGACCACTTTAAGATATTCTTACTCCTTTTTAAGATTTCCATTTTCTTTTCCTACATATTTAACCTTTTCAACATCATATAGTTTCTTATTTTCTTTGTTCCATGGGTGTCAAACAATCCATTTCAGATGGCTTAATTATGACTTATGAGTGTTCCTTAGATGCGACAACGTATAATATCTTCAAATCCATTCTCTGCATAGAAAGTAATATTACTAGTGGAGGCTTCATTTCACTTTCAAGCTAACTACGTCCTCCTTTCATATTTTTGATGTTACTTCTATTGAATTCATCCTTCTCTTTCTCAAGAAGCTCCTCTTGAGCCCATGATGCCTTCACTTTTTTCTCATTGAAGTCATAGTTTCCTCATTTTTCTTCATCTTCCACACTTTGGTGTACTGCCTACTTTTGACTTCATTTTCTTTTAACACAATGTTTGGTCTGCTTGCAATGTCCATCTTCTGTCTAGGCTTCTTTAGGGTACATGAAAACTTATAGTATTTGGCCTTGTGGCCAAGGTTATCACACACATAACATTTTGTTTTGCTAAGAAATTCAGGAAATTGTGTGCTCCTTCTTTATTTTATGCTTTTCTTTTCGTACAATTTTCATTCAATTACTTTATGTCCAAATTCATTACATAGATAAAAATAACCATAGAAAGAGTTTATGCACCTGGTTGATGATATTCTCCTTTGTTTGCTTGTTGGATAATACCTTCTTGTTTGCTGCATGTGTTGTTGATTATTCTTGATTTGTTTTTGTTACAATTTGCTACCACATGTCCATGTTCATGGCAAGACAAACATGTGATGTTTTTCCCAGGAGAAAAGAATCTCCTTTGATATCTTTCGAACTTGTTGAACTCATTTTCAGGAGAGAATTGTCTTCTTGAAGTGAACCCTTTCTTCATTGGCTTTTGATATTGCTGCTTGTTTTTGTTTTCTTTACAAAGAATGCTATTGTTAGACTCTTCTTCTGTAGGTCCTTTTAGAGATGCTCCATTATCATCTTTAATGGATGCCTTTGCTGAGTTCTTCATGGAGGAAAGGTCCTCTTCTAGCTACTTACACAACCTATTATTTTCTTCTAACTTACTTCTAGCCGAATCAACCTTAGCTTCTAATATTTTACATTGTAGGTCTCTCTCCTTGAATTTACTACTCATCACCTCTTCTAGTCTCCTTTCTTCTTTAAGTTGTGTCTTCAGGATGGAAATTTCCTCCTTGTACTTATGCTCTCTCTCATCACATATCTACACCAGTTTATTCAAATCTTTGTTTTCATTCTTCAATCTTTCTATACTAGCTAATGATAAGTCAAGCCTAGCTTGATTTTCATCTGTCTTTTCTTCATGAGAGTCAGGTACATTCACATAGGTAGAGGTTTCATTTAACTGAACTCTTTCCTTTTGACAAAGTTTTTTCTCCTTCCTCTTTCTCTACATTGTTGTTGCTAACCTCTTCATGCATGAGCTGCAATATATCCCAGATTTCTTTTGTAGAAGCTAAATCTATTATTGTATCAAGATCCTTATTATGAAGATTGTTATACATAACACATTTTTCCTTAGCATTCCACTGTTGTTCTTGAAAAGAGGGAGAGTCTTTGCAGTAACCATCACATACAAGCTTCCATACACCAGGTCTATAAGCTATCAATTAGGTTTTAACCTTATCTATCCATGCATGAAAGTTTGATGTACTAAGCACAAACACACTTTGATAGTCCACGATTCAACTAGATCTACCTTCAAGCTGTTAGGCTTATACAGAAGGAACCTTCTTCGATACCAATTGATGAAAACTTGAATAAAATGAGAGGGTGGATGAATTAGTTTAGTATATTCATGACATTAAAATTATTTTCATTAAACTCATTAACTGAAACATCACATGAGAAACTTAACAAATAATGACTAGCAGATTGAATATGTGAACAAAAAGTAATAAGCAAACCAAAACATCACATTAGCATATAATAAAAACACATATTGACACCAGATATATGTGGAAACCCATAAAGGGAGTAAATCAAAATTTTATTATTGTTGTGATGCAAAGGGGAGCTCCTTTTTTCCCTTGGAAAAATCTGGGCAGATCAACCCCAAAGGGAATCTTTTAAAGCTCATCGGCTAGACTAGCAGGGCCTAACCCCAAGGGCATCGAAGAGAATTGACCCTGTGACCTCCCGATCGGCGAGGTACTTAACAACGGGGACTTGATCAGTTGAGATAACCCTTGTGGTGCAAAGGGAAGCTCCTACTCCTTATTACATTTGATTTTTTGTAGGATCCAACCTACAAGAGGTTGCTACCTAAATTTTATGCAATATGCAACATGCAAGGGAGCTCCAACTCACATATGTTTTCTGTAGGCTACAACCCACAGGAGGCTCCTACCTCAACTGGATCCAACCTGAAAGGAGACTACAATAACTTGATGCAAACAAGAAATAACAATGTGTTGGTTTACCTGGTCATAAATTCTGCATATCTCCATCTTCATTTCAACCTCTTCTTCCCTTCAAATCTGCTTCACATAAGCTTCATATGTGCCAATTAACTAATGCATAATACCTCAATCAACTCTCACACATTATCCCATTCTCTAACCTTATCTTTCTTCCAAAAACAACATCTTTTATAAGGAATTTTGCTAGTTGTTTGTATTCTACATAAGAATATGAAGTGAACAAGCTTGATTCTTTGCCTTCCACTCATTCGTTTCCAAACTCTTCATATCTTGAATATTAGAACAAAAAAATAAATAATCCACCCAATTTTATTTTTCATCCACATGAAATGATTAAATTCATTGACATAAGTCAACATCAAATAACAATATTTATCATTAATTTATCACAACAATCTTCGCAACATATTTGCCTTTGCCTTGGACTTACTTCACAACATCTTCATGTCATTGTCTCAACCTCCTTGAGTCTTGTCTTGTTTGTCTGTCATGGAGTTTTGCTTTTGCTTTCATGGAGTCTTGCCTTTTCCTTGCACCACAATCATTTAGCTCAACCAGACCAGTTTTCAACTCAGCCTTGCTGCTTCTTTTCCATAACAATAAATGCAATCAACTCAACAATTCCTGTATCAATACAAGTGTGCCATCAAAAATACACGTTCTATCACATTTTCATGCTCCCTTACTCTTTCTCATTCTTGTTGTTCCTTTACCATCACCTTCATCTCTCACTGCAAAATATCCCTGCAACGAACCTTGCTGCTCTTCTACTGCTCCTTTTCCATCAATGACAACAATGCTATCACTATAAATACAAGTGACCTGAACCTCATTTGGACATGATAATGAGCCATTCTTGTATTATCTTCTTTGGTTTGGTTCACACAGGTCTGAGGAAAATTCACTGAGATTGGTTGGCACAACTCTGAAATAGTAGGGTCTGAAGCTTGCATCTATGTTTATAGGGTTTTGGGTCTCAGCCACAGGCATGTCATGGAGAAATTTTGACTGTAGGCACATGCATGTCATGGGGAAATTTTGACTGAATCATTTTAGCCGTATGCATGACATATCTTCCATGTGACTGGAACCTACAGGTTGAATTTTTCAGTTGACCGCATATTTCACTTGTTGACCACAAGGTTCAGTAGTTGAACAAAAATATTGACAATTGATTACAAACTTCTGAATCAAGGTTTTGAGTATTAGAATTGCTGGGTTCATTTCATAAATATTGTTTAGTTGATGTTGTTGGAAAGTTGTATGCATGAAGATATGGATCATTGTACTCTCATTTGTTGAATCATTCAATGACAATTCAATAAGAAGAAGAATTTGGAAGGTTTTTCCCTGGTCTCCGACCAATCTTGGTGTCTCTATGTGTGAATGTTTTTCTTCTATTGTTCCTTTATGTTCTGCTGCATTGATGATGATATTGTTATTTCTACATAGTTACATATGTTGCTGAATAATAATGTAAATTTGAATAATTTTATGGGGTGAATTTAATATGTACATAAAGAAATATAACTATCAAAGAAAAGAATAATATATCCCTAAGAAAAATTAACAACAAGGAGTCATGGAGGTGAAAGTTTGGTAATTCCCTGCCGTCCATCAACATTTGGTATGTGGTGGTGAATTTTGGATCATTTTTGTACATATACGTCCATCCAGAAATCTCGTGCCCACAAGATTTAAGAATTATGGTCAGTGCCACAACCATGGAACGATTAAGGAAATTTGTGACATTATTGGTGTTTCCCTTCTTGTATTTAATATTCAAATAAAGTTGTGTTAGAAGTGTGGACCATTTGGGATGGTGATTGTTTTGAAACTTCCCTTGTGTTTGTATAAACTGTGGAGGTCGGCGATCTATGTGCATGATCCTCTCCTTCCCCAGAATGTAATGTTTCCACTACAAGAAAGTATGCATAGTGGAATACATCTCTTTATCATAGGTGGGGCATTTCCAAATCATATTAGAGAGTGTCTCACAATGATAGGCCACTAGAAGCCCTTACCGGGTGAGAACTATACTAATAGCGTAATTAGAGGTATCTATCTCAATTTCAAATGGTTGTTGTATGTATGGAAATGTGAGTAATGGAACAGAGAAAAGGCAGTGTTTCAACTCAACCAATGCCTTCTATTGGGACTCAGAACAAAACAAAATTGCTTTCGCTCTACCCTTGGTAACTTGACTAAGGCCAAGTGATATCAGAAAACCCCGATGTGAATCTTTGAGAGAAATTTGCAAGGCCCAAAAAGACATGAAGATATGTTAGAGTTGTTGGGGTTGACCAATCCCAAATGACATGGCTCTTATCCAGATCCACATGCATGCCTTGCTCATCAATGATGTAGCCCTGATATTTGACCTAGTTCATGCCAAAGGAACATTTTTTCAAGTTCACACATAGTTTGTGCTACTAAAGGGTTTGGAGGACTTGTCAAATATGTTGCAAGTGCTCTGCCCAAATATTGTTGAATATTAGGATGTTGTCCAAATATACAACCACAAATGAGTTGGTGAAAGACCACAATATGTCATCCATCAAACTCATAAAAGTTACAGGGGAATTTTTCAACCTGAAGGGAATGACCAACCACTCGAAAAGGCCCTCCTTGGATTTGAAGGGGGTATTCCATACATCTGTAGGTTCTATTGGAACTTGGGGATAGCTATACTTCAAATCAATCTCTGTGTAGTGCTTGGTGCCCTTGAGCTGGTCAATTTTCAACAGAAAGGAAACAAACTAGCTCAGGCGATGGTAGCTTATCCCTAAGAAGAGATGTGATGACTATATGCCTTATGAACTGAGTTACAATGAGGCTCTCAAGAATTTTTATCATCAAGAAACAATGAAAAACTATAAACATCCAAAAACCTAACTCTAGGAGATAAAGCGCTGAAAGCTTATGGGCCCTACTAGGGTTAGTTGGAACGTCAACTTCCAAGGGTCATAACTTTGGCATACAATCTCCATTTGGCAGGCACGATAACTCGTTAGAAAGGTTTGTCCAAGGAAAACAAATTTTGACTATAATCATAAGTCGTGAGCCTCATGTTTTCCTGTTTCCCCAAAAAAAGGTTGTTTAGAACCTTAAAACGATCTTGAAAGTTCGGGGCTCAAAAAATTGTGAAAGATGAAAACTGTCAAAATAGGAAACTGTATTGGAAATTAGGAAACTGAAAGGAAATAATTTTGGGGGTCCAAGTGCAATAGGTAGGTGGCCACCAATATCCACCTAGATCATGTGATTAATTTAAATGAAGAAACATTCTTGATGAAAGATGTATGGAAAATATTTTCTCAACATAAGATTGGCATTCTAGGTATCCAATAATTATGGCATATAGTACTTGTCATACTAGAAAGCATCATTGGATGTGAATGAGAGTTCCCTAAACAAAATATGATAATAAATATGAGGAGAATAACATTGTCAATTAACACACTTTGATTCATTAATGTGTGTATCATTAACAAGTATTGATATATTAGAAGTGGAGTGGCAACAAATTTATGAGATTTTGTAAAATGCAAAGGAAATAAAAACTTTTTGACATTTTTTTTGTAAGCTTGATAGGACTACATCTTCATCATGTCCAACTTCTCACCTCAATTGGGGGGATAGCACAAGATTTGAACCTAAGACTTCTGGTTCGGTGAGACTTCATTTCCATAGCCATTGCTAATTGAGCTATCTCGAGTGAACAAAACTTTTTGACATTTGAAAATTATGAGATAGTATATTTTTCTTACTTTATATAAAATTTATTTATAGATATAATTTTCTTTATTTTATTATCTTCTACTAAAAGATTCAAATTTCAATTATGTTTATGCCTCGTGATCTACACTAGCCTAGATCCATCTTAACTCCGGATCTATAAGTGCCAAGAGGGATTAAATCTATCTAGGTGCAAATCTCTTGCGTGAGTGTAAAACTTGAAGAAAGGTTTGAACCTAGAGAGATTTGATCCCTCTGGGAGCTTGATAGATCCGAAGTTAAGATGAATCTAGGTTGGTTTAATTATTATTATTATTTTTATTTATTTTAATTTTAATTTTTATGTAATTTTCACTAAGTCAAAATGTTTTTACTATATATATATATATATATAAATATAATTTATTGGTCAAAATGTTTAGATAACATAATATAACAGGACATTACAACATCTCTTCCATACTGGGATGGAGAGTGTCTCTCGACCCAAAAATGTGATAAAATTAAATTAAAAAAATATAAATATTTATAAAATATTTAGATTGTGAAATCGGAATGTGGTATTGATGAGCCATGGTATGGTATGGTTAATAATATACATGGTGAAGTGGGGTGAGTATCCATAGTTAAAAATATTGCTATATTGTAAGTATTATTTTGATTGTTAAATAAGAGATGGTTTTTGGGCATGTGATATTGATGAGGCATCATATTGGCCCATGGTATAGTATGGTTAATAATATCCATGGTAAAGTGGGGTTGAATATCCATGCTTAAAAATCTTGTTATATTTAAGTATTAATTTTTTATGTGCTTATTAATGAAATTTAAATACGGTTGCAAAATTATAATTTTAATTTATATGGTAAAATGGCTCTTGATTTATAGCTACTATATATATATATATATATTATATATATATATATATATATTTTAATGTGATAGAGTTGTACATATATCTCAAAAGTAATTAATATTTTTTTAGATATAATAAAAAGAAGGTATAAAATTAAATTCAAATAAAATATTTATAAAATATTTTGATTGTGAAATTAGAGATGGTTTTTGGGCATGTTGTATGATGAGCCATGATATTGGTCCATGGTATTGTAACAAAACCTATTTACAAGTTAATAATATCTATGAAAAAGTGGACTTGAATATTGATGGTTAAACATATTGTTTTATTGTAAGTATTAGGGTTTTTTAATGTGTTTATTAACTAAATTTAAATATGTTTCTATAATCATTATTTTATTTTATAAGGTAAAATGAATCTTAAATTTTTTTTCCAAGGAAAAAATCAAACTTTTTATTAAGCATAATAAAAAGTTACAAGTATATGCCAAGGCATTCCGTTTGTTGTATGATGATCTCATATAGCTGCTACAAAAAAGACAGTCTTTTCTGCATCTCAAAGCTGACTAAAGTATCTTCTAAAAACGTAAAAACTACATACAACAGTTTACGTTTTCAACATAACAGTCACTGTAAACAGTCCAAAAATGATATCCATCTAGAGATGTCAATTTTCTATTTCCTGGGCCTCCTCTTAAGAGGAAAACAACCCAAAACAAAAATAGAAGAATCATTCAAAAAACTATGGAGAACTTTGTTCCCATTATGTCTCAAAGTAAAAGTATGTTTTCAAGCATTTTTTTTTTTTAAATAACATAAAAGTCTTTAGAAACTGTAATGATAAAAGAAAAGTACTATGTGTGAGGTGGCTGATCCGACACATGGATCTGTCCATGAGATTCTTCCGCTATTTTCCAACTACCCATAACCTGCTGTAAACCTTCCTTAGAAAGGTTGTCTGCTGCAACATTTTGCTCCCTGTAAATATGGCATATTGAAAACACATTAAAAGAGAGTTTCAAGGACTGAATTTCTTCTAATAAAGGTCTAAGCATATAACTGTGACATATACTTTGACCATTGATCCATTTTATGATAGATAAAGAATCTCCAAAGATCTGAACCGTGAGGATGTTCTTGTGAATGAGCCAGCATAGAAGAAGTTTTAAGGTTGAGAGTTCTGCGAAGTTGTTTGTCCCCGTGCCTAAACCCACTAAAGCTTTTAAAGACTGGTTTTCATTTAAATGGATGATCATCCCTGCTCCTGCTATGTTATTCTGTGAAGCCCCATCAAAATATGCCCATGGGATTCCTTCTTTGAGCTGTTCCTCCCTTATCTGCCTAGGATTTCTTTCCTCCTCCAATTCAGGAAAATTTGACAGGATAGAAGTGCATTGGATCGCTATTGATTCAGCTGTGGTTTCCTCTTCCATAAATATACTCCTGTTCCTTGCAATCCAGATTCCCCAGTAGATGATGGGTGGTAAATTTCGCATTTTCCCCTCAGGATAATTGCACCACCATTTGTCCCATACCTCCTGAAAATTTTCCCCCTCCCAATCAGCCTGTTTATCAATAAGCTTTCCGACCTCCGCCCAAACTTTTTTGACAGATGGGCACGCTAGAAACAAATGTCTTATGTTTTCAGATTCTGATTTGCATAGAGGACATCTCCTCGGCCCTTGTTTATACCTGGCTTGAAGTATATCCCATGTAGGAATTTTCCTTTTTAGAATACACCAAAAGAAAAGTCTGGCTTTTGCTGGGCATTTGAGTTTCCATATCAGTTTGACCCACCATTCTGGATCTCCCCATCCATTTTTTGACATTAGGAATTTGTACCCAAATTTTGGGGAATAAGATCTATTTTCCACAAAAATGAATCTTAACTTATTGTTGCTACATATAAGTTATATATTTTAATGTATTATGATTTTGTTTTATCTAAAAAAATATTCTTAATTTTATTAATAAAAACAAATTTACAATGTAACAAATTGAATTTTATTATTTTTATTACTTTTAACTTTTTATGAACACTACAATATCTCCCCCATACTAGGCTCTATATTACTTTTAATTGACATGCAAATGTTTACCAATACTTTATGTATTATAAATTGGACATATTAAGATAAATTCAACATATTAACCAATCCTTTATGTATTATAAATTGGACATATTAAGATAAATTCAACTTATTAACCACTCCTTTATGTATTATAAATTGGACATTTTAATATAAATTCAACATATTAAGCAGACATGTGAAAACATTGTCAAACTTTCTTATATTACACCTACACATTGTCAAACTTTATTATATTACACCTACACATCACTCCTATACTAGGCTCTAGAGCACCTCTTGGCGCAACACGTCTTAATGGTTTGTGTATGTTCACAGAATGTGGAAAACATAACATGTATAGTTAGTTACATGGATGTGAAGTAGGATTCAAAGATATTCTTTGAAATAGTTTTCATATGTGTGGTTTTTACAAGTTCATGGCATCTCTGTTATGATTTTAATTTCTTATTTCAAACTTTGTGTTATTGACATATTGACCTACATTTTTCTCTTAATGTATTGAGATATTATTACGAGTTCATGGCATCTATGATGCCATTTTGGATATATATATATTGTTGAAA
>APFE031568043.1:0-15810 GCA_000404065.3 Pinus taeda | reverse complement strand
GGCTTGATACGGTGCCTGTTTCCCCCATTACAATTCCAGTTTACCAAATTTAAACATTACATCCAGGAATTAGCAAAACCATAGACAAAATAGTGACTAGACAGAGACAAGATGCTTGAAAGGAGATGCGGGCTAGAAAGTTGACACATCGAACTATCCGGACGAAGAACAGGTGGCGACGGCGCCTGAGTCCTGGTGGCAAGCTGGACGCTACCTGGGTGGGCATAGTTGCCACCCGCCATCAAAAGAACAGGGACGATCTGAGCTCGGGTTTCCCTTGTACAAAAACTGAAAACCAAAAATCGCAGGAGGATTACCTTACGCCTGCTTAGCTTCTGCATCCGCCTGGTCCGCATTAGCTTTCTGCATAGCCTCTTCCTGCTCGGCCTTCCATTCTGCCTCCTCGCGCTCTGGGTCCGGAAGAGACTCAATTTCCATGCCATTAGGAATGTCTTCCAGGCTCAGAAAACCTGGAGGGAGGACGGGGTACAGACGGCCACCGAAGAAGCGTTCCGGCTTCTTGACATCCTCAGGTATCTTCTTGGCATCTGAACTGTTTGTCTCCATGTCCATAAGGCTGCAAATCTCTCTGAGAGCCTTAGTCTGCTCCTTGGAATGAAAGCCAGTGCTGTCCTCCTCGAGCTTGCTCTGAGAGGAGGGCAGGTAGGAGCTTTCCTCCTGGCTGCCATTCTGAGAGGAATTGGTGGAGCTAGACCCCTGCTCCTCGAAAATTCCTTTGCCCTTCCCAACTTCATCATTTTCCTCTGAAAAAACCACTGTGATAATTGCAGAGATAATTGGCTTGTTGCTTCTGCGAATGTAGTTAAATCTAATCGTCTGCACAGAGTTGATGACATCCGAGTCGGAGTCATCAGAGCCCGGAGAATTGGGCGAGACACAGGCTAGCGGAAAGATCCTCTGTGGAGTATGTGTTCCTCTGCCCCCAGAATCCGCCTTCCTACCAGAACGTCTGCCCCTGCTAGGCGAAGCATGGCCTCTGAGAGGCATCCTGGAGCTATAGAATTTCAGCTGGGTTTTCTGGACAAGCTTTGCCGTGCAAAAAGAAGACAAAGCGGGCCAAATCTTAAAATAACTACCGCCTCTGAACCAGTTCGGCTTCCTGGACCAGTGAACGGGATGGCCTCTTGGCTTACACTCCCTAACTCTCTTCACCCCTGCTCGCAGAGCTTTTCTCTCATGGAAACCAAAGTCGAAACCCCTGGCCTGAACAGGTGAGCCTGTCAAACTGAACCCCAACATTCTGTTTGCCTCTGTCTGCATTCCTTGATAACTCGAGCAGAGGAAATGGCATTGAATGCCAATCAATGCACAGTTAATGGAATTCATACTCTCCGGACAGGTTGCCTTCATGCGGAAGGCTTCGCATGTCCATCACATGGGCAGCCTCTTGCCACTTGTCACCCGCATCCGGGTACTCCTTTGCTTCTAGCTGCATATCACTGTTAAGTAAATCCTGGAAGTTTGCTCGATCCGAAGCTGAAGTAATGACCTGAGGGGTTCCTTCCTGATGCTCCTTGCATTGTTTTACTCCAAGATTGGCTAAGAAGTCAGCAACTTTGTTCCCTTCACGTCTGGTGTGCTTGAAAGTGGTGGCTTGGTTTTTCTGAAGCCAGGTTTAGAGAGATTCAAGTCTGGTGGCCAACCTCCAACTCTTACTGACCTTCTGGGCGGGGGAACCTTGCTGAATTTTGATAGCCATGTTAATTAGAATTTGAGAGTCTCCTTCCACAGTGAGGGGGAAGAAACTCTGGAGTTGAGCAATTTGAAGTCCTTGCCATAATCCTTCCAGCTTTGCTGCATTGTTAGTGTTCCATCCTATTGAGCCAAAGTAGATTTTTAGAGCGTTTCCCTGAGAGTTTCTTATAATTCCTCCATATCCTGTGATGCCTGGATTGCCTTTGGAGGCTCCATCAAAGTTGAGGATATATGTGTTTTTGGGTGGAGGGGACCAGGTGGTGATGGTTTTTGCTACTTTCGTGACAGAGGTTGCTTGTGCTGAGTTGAGAGAGGTTATTTGAAATAGCCAGTTGTTCCAAATTGCCTGCTCTTGATTATTTGAAGGGAAATCCTCCTGGGACCAGCTTTTGAGCAATAGAGTTTCCTGAAGGTTCTGCTTCATAATATTCCAAACTTGCTCCATATCCATAACCTGATCTTTGAACACTCTCCTATTTCTTTCTTTCCATATGTTCCACATTACTGTACCTGGGATGAGTTGCCAGAGAGTATTGAGTATCTTACACTGATATGGCTGCTGAGGCCATAATCGAAGTGTAACGTTTATGTCACCCTGGACTGTGACTTCCTTCTGGCAGCGAAAAGAGACTTTCTCCCATATCCGGCGACTGAGGGGACATAGGTGCATAAGATGAGTTGTTGATTCCTCCTCGATTTTGCAGTTAAGGCATATTGAGGGTCCAGCAAATTTTCTCTTTCTGAGATTGTCCCAGGTAAGAATTCTGTTATGCGTCAGCAGCCATAGAAATGTGGAGATCTTCGGCCATATGGGAGTTTGCCAGATTCTTTCCCATATTTTGTCTTTTATGTAATTTCCTTTTATAAGAATATGGTAGGCTTCTTTGGATGTCAACATTCCTTTTTCTTCATAACCCCAACGTAGTGAATCTGGGCCGTCCTCCTTAAGTATTCTTCTCTTTTTTAGCTCCTCTGCTAACGCTTCTTGGGTCTCAGCTGCGCCATAAGGTAAGATAGCCCTAGTTTCCTTCCATTCCCTATGATCTGAGGTATTATTGGTGATCCAGAATTGATTGATTTTTTCCTGTAGTATGGGATCCTGATTGGGAATGTCTTGGATGATGTTGTTTATGCAGGGTAATTGTTGCCAAGAGTCCATCCAGAATCGGGCCAAACATCCATTCTTAACTTCCCAAAAGCTATTCTTTTGAATAAGGTCCTTGTTTGTAATTGCAGAGTTCCAAATGGAGGAACCTTTACTGTTTTCTGTCATTCTTACCCGCTCCTCTAGTGGCAGATTGTTGGCATATTTCGCCGTCCATATTTGTGCCCATTGGGTATCTGGAAATGTTAGCCATTTCCACCAAATTTTTGCTCCCATGATGATGTTACTGTGTTCAGGGTCCCGTAGTCCAATCCCTCCTCCCATTTTTGGTAGGCAAGCTTTCTCCCACTTGACAAGAGCCCATTTCCGTTTGGGACCAGAGCTACCCCATAGGAAATTTCTCTGTAACTTTTTAATTGCTTTGAGGACCCATTTTGGAGCTGCCAGGATGGAAAAAAGGTACAGCGGCATTGATTGCAGAACAGCTTTAACTAGAACTACACGACTGGCCATATTTAGGGAGCGGTGAGTCCAGAGTGATAGCTTTGCTTCTAAATTTTCCAGAAGGGAGGTCCAGGAAGAGTGCTTCCTAGCGAATTCAAAGAGAGGAGCGCCGAGGTATTTAGAGGGCAGAGAAGCAATGGTAAAACCGAGAATGCGAGCAATGGCCCGCTGGGTTGTTGGGTGGGTATTAAAGAAAAAGATCTGGGATTTGGCTTTGTTTATGAGAGTTCCGGAAGCTTTAGAGAAGAGACTTAGTAGAGAGTTTAGAGTGCGGGCTTCATGGACAGAGGGGTAACCAAAAATCATATTGTCATCTATGAATTGCTGGTGAGAAATAGTAGGGGCATGGTGGAGGGTGATGCCTTTGAGATCTTGAGCTTGAATAGCATTTTTAATGCAACGGCCCAGGCCCTCCGCCATAATAATGAAAAGGAAAGGCGAGAGGGGGTCTCCTTGTCTTATGCCTCTAGAGGATCGGAAAGTTGAGGTCAGAATGCCATTGATGAGGATGGAGAAAAAGGCAGAGGAGATAAGGCTGCTGACCCAACGAATCCAAGCACTATCAAATCCAAAAGCTTTTAAAACTTTTTGCATGTATTCCCAGCTTATGCTGTCAAAAGCTTTCGAGAGATCGATTTTTAGAAGCATACCTGGCTTTTTTGATTGCTTGAGGGAATGAATGATCTCATGGGTGAGAATGATTCCATCTGTGATTTGACGTCCTTCCACATATCCCGACTGTTCTGGAGAGATGATGAGAGGAAGCACTGGCTTTAATCGTAACGCAACCACCTTCGAAACAATCTTGTAGATGATGTTGCATAGGGCTATTGGTCTGTATTTATCAGGCTTATTGGACTCCTCTGATTTCGGGATTAAGGCTATGAAAGTAGCATTCAGTCCTGGGTACATCCATCGCATATTGCGGGATTCTTCTACCACTTGCCAGACTTCCCATTTGATAAGCTCCCAGAAATAATGAAAGAAATTGGATGTAAATCCATCTGGGCCAGGAGCTTTACCTGCTTTGAGGGAATTGGCAGCTGTTTCCACTTCCTGCAGGCTAACGGGCTTGATGAGTAAAGAGTTTTGCTCTTCTGTTATGAGATGCGGGATGTGCCTCGTGATGCCTTCTATGGCTTCTGATCTATTTGCATTTGGCTCCCTGCTCATCTCCTTGAAGTATTGGAGGAATTCTTGTTCAATCTCTTCCTGGGTTTCCACTTTTTCTCCCTGAGTATTGATGATTTGTGATATGTGATTTCTCATTCTCCTTTGGACTATCGATTTGTGGAAGAACTTGGTGTTTTTCTCTCCTTCCTTGAGCCATCTGATTCTGGATTTTTGTCGCCATAATATCTCCTCCTGTTTCTCCCTTTCTATAAGTTTGCCTTCCATCTCTTGTTCTTTGTGTGCTAATTCTTCTGAGCGTCCCTCTGAAATGATTTGTTGTTGCGTCTTTTTTATTCCTTGTATGATGCACTCTTTCTCTTTTAGAATGTGGCCAAAGGTGTTTGTATTCCATCTTTTGATTTCAGCTTTGAGCATCTTCAGCTTTTTTTGGAATCTTGCCATTTTAGTAGGCGCAGTTGGGTTGCTATTTTTCCAAGCATTCTGAATGAACTCCTTAAATTCTGGGTGAGTGAGCCAGAAAGCTTCAAATCTAAATGGTCTTTTTATGCTATTTCCCGGCCGATTCCAATGTAGTTCTATTGGCCAATGGTCAGATCCAGAAAAAGGTATTATATGCGCTGTAAACTCTCCACCAAGATTACAGTGTTGTCAGATATTAGGAATCTGTCCAGACGGGACGCAATTTGTAGAGGAGCAACCCGCTTGTTTGTCCAGGTGAATAGGCCATTTGCAGTTGGAATGTCGATCAACCAGTTATGTTGGATGAAATCTTTAAGTAAGGTGCCATCTCTATTGATCCTGCATCTGCCTCCTTTTTTTTCCTCTGTTGTGGCTATCATATTGAAGTCGCCTCCCAGAATCCAAAGCGGATGCTGCCTATTGGCGTTGAGCTGAGATATATTGTCTAGGATAGCTGCTTTCTGAGGGCCTTCTTGGGGGAAGTAAACATTAGTTAAATGACCATGTATATTTGTGCCCCTTATATGAAAATCTGCTTGAATATGATTTTTGTTTGCATGAGTATTATTTAGTTGTATTTTCCCTGCATCCCAGAGAATCGCCAAACCTCCTGAGGCGCCTTGAGCATCTACCGTCGTGACTTGTCCACCTGGCCAAGCTGTGGCTGCTATCCTTTCCAGGGTTATTGAGTTACATTTTGTTTCCTGTAGAAACAGGATGGTTGGTTTGTCTTCCATGATCAAGTTTTTGAGTAGTTTTCCTTTCCTGGGGCTGTTCAGCCCTCTGATGTTCCAGGAGATTAGCTTCATTGAGAAGCTTTGGGGTTGGTATTGAAATATTTGGTGAGTTTGGCATATCTGCCTGACTCCACCAAAACTTCTCCAATCTTGATTGTTCGTTCTAGAGCAGTCTTTCTGCCTCTTTTTTTGTTGTCTTTGTATATAAATTTGCCATCCCATTGGCTGCCTATCTGGATTCCAAGTGAGTATTTCTTTTGGGCCTTTTTCAAAATTTCTACTAGATTATCAACTTGTGTTTCGGGGATTTTATCGAAGTTACCTGATTTGCAAGCTTGCTCTAGTCCAAGGAGGTCAAGTTCCCCCACATCGATTGATTCACTGTCATCATCCATGAGCTGTACCTCCTGCGTGTGACTTTCTGCTTCTTTTCCTTTATCCTTTGTGTGGGATGGGTTATCAATCTCCATATCCGGATTAGTCCAAGTCTTTGTATCTGTCTGTTCTTTACCACCTTCTTGGTTCTTCAATAGCATTTTTGGCTTGTTTGATTTGGCTTTACCACTTTCTTGGTTCTTCATTAATGCTTCTGGCTTGTTGGATTTGGCGGTTTTTGAGTTAGATCCAGGAATATCCGGTTGGTCTTCTTGCGCTAACGTTTCAAAGCTGTTGCTTGTTGACGGCTGAGATTTCATAGCCATCTCTGTTTTCCCTTTTTGAGCAGCTGGAGTCTTTTTATGTCCCCTTCTTCTATTTGTGACTTTGGTGAACCCATCCTGGGTTTGAGAATCTGGTTTGCTTGGAGCCTCAGTCGTGATATTCAGGGGACAGTCTCGGAAGAGATGTCCCAGAGTATGACACCGCCTGCAGCGAAACGGGACGTGCTCGTAGTCTATGACTTGGATCCAATCACGATCTTCATGAAATAAGCGTATTGTGTCTGGAAGAGGCTGTTTCAGGTCCATATAGACACATATTCTGGCATAAGAGGCATAGGTGGTGTATCTCTTAGCTTTTGTTTCTTCGGCCACTTTGACGAAGTCACCCAACGCTGATCCAAGAGCTTTTAACGAATCCTCTCCCCAGTACTCCCAAGGGAGTGAGTATAATCGGATCCAGACTGGGGCATAACTTAGATCTTCCGTATCTAGGTTGAATCTGGCTTTCCATTCTCTGAGGAAAAGCCCTGCCGAGTTGAAAAAGTAAGGCCCGCCCTCAAATACCTTGTTTCTATCTTCAAGGCAGTTGAAGATGGCTATAAAGAAGCCTTTTGGTCCTATTAAGAGGGTTATTTCACCTTTGGGTTGCCATGTTCTATTTATCCAGAGTCTTAGAGCCCTTTCTGTGGGCCAAAGTCCCATAAATTTACCAATGAGGGCTCGATCTTGCATAAACTGAATGCGGGCATTTATACGATGGCTGGGTAATTCTACTTCAGGCCTGTGGGCTGCTACAGGTTTACAGGTAGAAGATTTTACCTTATTGGCTGCGTTGCTATTGTTGTTATTCATGGTTTCCTCAGCTGTCGTATTGTGGGTTGAGTCGTCATCATTTGTAATCTCCGGTCCTTGCGGGTTGCTGCCGTCCTGCATTTCTTTGTCGCTTTCCCCCAGCGGGGGGTCCATTGTTGAGTTGCTCCCAGACACCGTCCAGGCAGAAAGCTGCCATGGTCAGGCCGGTCCGACACAGATCAGAACCACCTGCCGCCGCAGGTCACAGGTCAGTGTAAACCCTAGCAACGTTTCGTTTCCATGAACGCCTTGCTCTGGTGCTCAGTCCTTCACGAACAAGAATTCTATAACTATGTTATATTTGTTAATATGTTCTAGTCTTCACATATTATTAGTCATGTTGTTGGTTTCTTTTTAATCGTGTTTAGTGAATTTGGTTAATGTTTAGTTCTAATTTTGAGTTTTTCAATCTCTTGTTCAGAGTCTTTTTATTTCTAGTTAAGCATAATGTAATTTTTTTTTAACATTCTTTTATATATGAGAGATGATGGAAAATTAACTTAGACTTTGATGGTGGATATGAATTTTGTAATGACTTATGAAACTTTTTATTAATATAATGTGGTTATTTTCTTTCCTTATTGGAATTAAAAAAAACTCTGAGTACTTTACAAAATTAAAAATATGGAATTGTTATCAATGCGAAATTTATAAATTCCATTATCCGGAATTTCTTTTTATGAAACAACATAGTTTGAAGTAGAATAGAATGAAATAATATAGTTTTAAGTAGAATAGAATATCGTTAGTTTGAACTAGAATACAATATTGTTCCCTTATTCAATAAGAAGTAGAGAATTAGAACTTTAATTAAATCTTTGAAGATGATTACTTTTCATCATATATTCAAAGAATTGAATATTGTAGCAGATAAAATGCCAAAAAAAATGTCTGGAAACAGGTTGTATATTTGTTCTATGAAGAATGCAAGGAGGAAGTACACAGACAATAAAAAATCATAGATAGAAATAAATAATTTCAATAACCGGAATTTTGTGTGTGTGTGTGTATTATAAACTCCTGGTATAAGATCTTAACTTTTAAAAATTTCCTCCATAAACTTGATGGTAAACATTTTTATAAGCCCATTTTTTTTGTTTTACTCTTTGTTTTTCCTAAGAAACTTAGGATTTTAGCCATTCATTTCAATTATGACAATGTTTCTTATAGTTTATGTATAAGTATGTTACCATCATGATATTGTAAGCATGCTACAAAATCCTCATGAATATGGTAATACACATATATGGACTTCATGCAAATTCTATAAGACAAATATGGACTTGTGTAAGACCATGAGAGGAAGAAACATATTCTCTACAACTAAAAGCACTTAAAACTACCCAAGGATAAAACTCAGTCTTGCATTATGGTCAACTAAGCAGACATTTTACATTTAGAAGATAACCTTGTAATGTATTTACTTAGTATTATTTTTTAAATCTAAAAATTGCTAAACTAGAAGTAAAAGAATGCCTCAAATTAAAAGAAAAATCATTTCTTACTGGGATCACTAAAAAATACTAAAAAATAATGATTGGGCATGCATTTTACTAAACTATCCAAATTAAATTAAAAACAGAGGAATACCAATTTTGAAAACCTTCCAACTTAGAATTATTTTCAAAATTATTAAGGAGGATTTTTTCAAATGCATATATACCTCCAAGTATATGCTCTTATGTTTTTAAAAAGCCTCTATAAAGCTAGTGGAGGGCATTTTTCTAAGCCTATTCTTTAGTTATTAGACAAATCTATAAAGTTATGGACTTCACACAAACGTTATAATACAAATATGTACTTATTTAATACCATGGGAGGAGGAAACATATTATCGACAACTGAAAGCACTTAAAAATACCCAAGGATGGAACCCAGGCTTGCATTTTGGTCAACTAAGCAGACATTTCGCATTTAGAAGGTAACCTTGTAGTGTATTTACACAGAAGGATTTTTTTTAATCCAAAATTAGGAAATTAAAAGTAAAAAAATGTGTCAAGTTAAAAGAAAAATCATTTCCTATCGAAATCACTCAAAAATACTCAAGAATGAGGGTTGGGAGTGAATTTCACTGAACTAGTCAAATTTAGTTAAAAAATGAGGAATACAAATTTTGAAAATAATGTTGCAGACAACTTAGAAAGAGTTTCAGAATTATGAAGGAGGTTTTGGTCAAATATATATGTGTGCATGTGTGTGTATGTGTTTTAAAAAATGCCTCTGTAAATCTCGTGGCATGCATTTTTCTAAGACTATTTTTATAATTATAAGACAAATATATAAAGTTATGGATTGCATGCAAATGTTATCAGACAATCTAGACTTGTTTAAGGCCATGGGAGGAAGAAACATATTCTCTACAACTGAAAGTACTTAAAATACCCAAGGATAGAACTCACACTTGAAGTTTGGTTAACTAAGCAGGAATTTCACATTTAGAAGGTAACCTTGTAGTGTATTTAAATCCAAAATAAAGAAACTAGAAGTAAATGAATGTACCAAATTAAAATAAAAATAATTTCCCACTAAGATACCTCAAAAATTCTCCAGAATGATAGATGGGCATGCATTTTACTGAACTAGTCAAATTCAAACATGGGAGTTTCATAATAAACATGGGATTTTAGTCATTCTTTTCAATTATGACAATGTTTCTTATAGTTTATGCATAAGTATGAATCCACCATGATGCAATGGGACTGCTACAAAATCCTCATGCAATTGTTAAGACACATATATTAACTTCGTGCAAATGTTATAAGACATATATGGACTTGTATAAGATCACGGAAGGAAAAAATATATTTTCTACAACTAAAAGCAGTTAAAAATACCCAAGGATAGAACTTAGGCTTTCATTTTGGTTAACTAAGTTGGTATTTCACACTTCGAAAGTAACCTTGTAGCATATACACAACAAGATTATTTAAAGCAAAAATTAGAAAACTAAAAGTAAACAAATGTGTCAAATAAAAAAAAAAATCATCTCATATCGAAATCACTCAAAAATACTCAAGAATGAGAGTTGGGTGTGCATTTTACTAAACTAGTCAAATTTAGTTAAAAGCTTAGAAGTACCAATTTTTAGAACATTGTTGCACACAACTTAGAACTAGTTTCAAAATTTTGAAGGAAGCTTTTGTCATATATATATATATATATGCTCTTATGTTTTAAAAAAATCCTCTATAAGCTCATGGAAAACATTTTCCTAAGCCCATTTTTATAGTTTTACTCTTTGTTTTTTCATAGCAAACATAGGATTTCAGCCATTCTTTTCAATTATGACAATGTTGCTAATAGTTTATGTATAAGTATATGAATAAAATATATAGTATGATCAGTTTAAATTTAGTCAATAACAAGGTATCAAAGGCAAAGGGATGTCTATCGATAATGAAGAAATTACCAGCTAAAAGTCACCTACAAAATGAGACAAATAATTCCCAATGAAAATTTGTTAAACCCAACAATTATTATATGAATACGAGAACAAATTAATAGTATTTTAAAATCAAATTTGATATCACTTTTCCAATTTTTGAGCCCAATTACGGTTCATATTTTCTTTTCAATTGGTAACTAAAACCTATCTGGGCATAGTTTCAATTGTTCGTTGAGATGATTTAGCCTATGAGCTTAAAATAAGGGAAGCAATATTTCAGTTTTTTATTACGTTATCAACTTAAATGCATCTGTCAATGAAAATTTTGAAGTTACCAGCCATATGATAGATAATGAATGAATATATGATCAATTGCTTTTCTTGATTTTATGATCAGGTACTGGTTAATAAATGTGCCACTCTCCTCTTAGATACTATATCAATTAAATATATATATTATTGTCAATTGTTCTCTTGGAAGAGTGTGTGTAGAAGCGGATATTTATTGCAATTTCAAATTTCTGCTAGCTTAACTCAACATGCGTTAAGAATTCCATGTAGATAACTCATGTTCAACTTGTTTTTTGGGGAAAACATGATAGTTTTTCTGCAATATTTTCCTCGAAATTCTATCTGTTTGTACTTTTCTGGCTAAACCATGTTGAGTGAGTTGAAAGACACATTCTTAATAATAATAAAATAATACTTTTAAATCCTGTCAAAAATCATAGCCAATCAAATAAATCATATTTTGACAAGGAAGAACACATTTTGACAAAAAAATCATATTTTGCAAATCCGTGATTAAGAAATAGGATATATTCTAGTGTTGGATAGAACATTATGACCTTTACCCAAACAAATTCTTTCTTCATTGTTGGGGTGTTTTCTTCTCAAAGGTGTACGAAATGAAACCACTTTAGAATGTGGATGAAAAAAACCTCAATAGTAAAAATGGTTGTAAAATAGTGTGGATCTGCAACAAATGATAGAAACAAAACCTGCCAAAGCCCTGATCTATGCAACAAGAATAGTTAAACAACAAAATGGAATAAGAAAATAAGCCCAAGTAACTCCAATAATCCAATGGAGACCATATATGTAAAGAATATATTCTATTAAATGACACCTGTGAAGGGAACAAATAATGTTACCAGTCCCCCTCTATGGGATGGGTTCTTGGCTATCCTCAATGCCTTCAGCTTTTGTAGAGTCTCTCTCCTCTATAATATGTAAATCCCAACAAACAAAATGTTTGAGCTTAGTGAGAACTCAAATGAAAAATAAAATGGTGTGTGACAATGATAATAATTAGAGCTACAACAGCGAGTGCAATAATGAAAATGGTCAAAAGTGATGAATGTAAAATCCTCCAATTTATAGAAAATTATTAGGTTATCCTCGAATAATGGGAAATAATAAAATATTATTAACCATATTCTAGAATTAACCATTTGGAATATTTTATTATATTTGGTTGGAAGGAAAAAGTATTTAAATTGGTTAAATAATTTTATTTACAAATAATAAATAAATAAATGATTTATTTATTATCTCAAGAAATATATCAAGGAATAAAACATATAATGATTTATTTAAGTATTCTAAGGGATTTAGTCAAACTTGAGAAGGAATAATAACTAATTAGTGATTAATTAATTATTCCTAGAGAAAAATAAGATAATTAATTATTTATCTATTTATTTATCATAACTAGGTCATATATGACAAGGAATATTAGTTAAACAATGGTTTAATTAATTATTCCTAGAAGATAATTAAATAAATAATTATTTATTTAATTAGTCTTCATGGGTTTAACTAGAAATGACTTAGAAAATGTGGTTTATTAAGTAATTTTTTATAGTGAAAACAATTTTACTATGGTATAATTGGCCCTACATGGTGTACTTCCATCCATCTAGTAAATTACGGCTAGATGCTCAATTTTTGGTGATAACAGATTGCCCCCCAACATACAAGTGTTATGAGAAAAATGAATGACCGAAGTACGTTGGAAGGACACAATCACTAGACACCGAAGGGGATTCAGAGAGAGAGAAAGAGACCAATGGAGCTTAATCGAAAGAGGATAATGATAGAGGGGGTGAGACTAACTAACTGATGTAAGTCTCTTTTTATGATGTGGTAGATGATCTCAGTGAGGCAGGGGAGGCATACGTATACCCGCCGAGATAACTCAATACAAAAATAATAATGCTCCCAAAAAAATGAAACTGAGCAGTAAAGTACATGCTGAATGGTACATGACACGTTGGCATAAATGAGCCAAAAAATAATACAATGTGTCCCATATACATAATGCACCTCGAAAAACATTAGCGAGGACTGAATACAATAACATCTAAGTACATGAGATATAATGGCCCTTCCCTCAAAAAATGGGCGGGAGGGAGGGTATAACAACCAAAGAAGCCCTATTGAACAGGAAAGGGCTCTGCAAAATTGAACGGATCATCTGAAGGAGACATGCATGCTATGAGCGTTGCAAGTGGAAGGAATTGAACCCATCAAATCCGCAGAACTGGATATGAGGCTGTAGCATAATATGAAGGCATCCGGGCATGTGGGGTGCTACCTGAAGGGCTACCCCCTCATGAGGTTTGAAACTTCTCACGCACACCTGGGAATCAATGGTACAATCTGTTGGATCATTGGACCATCAAGTGTATGAATCACGAGCATGACACAATCAAGTCAAAGGGAAATGATGATTCCCTTTGTTTGATCTGAGGCACCGAACAAGAGCGGAAGCTGGAACTAAGATACACCACCCTCTAGGCCATTCTTCTGGAATAGATGTGTTGAGGTCAAAAGAATAGGGCTTGCCATGGGTGAGGCAATGAGGACCCGCAACTAAGGAACGAGGGAGAATAGTAATGTGACTGGTGGACTCACACTAGGGAAAATGGGGAAAATGGGACTGAGGGACAAATAGACGACTTCCCTTGTCAGAGCATAAAGTGCATAGTTGACCTGGCAGTGGCTAACTTAACTCTAGAGGGGATGGGGTACAATATGAGTGAAGTAAAAAATGGGAAACATGGGATGAAGGGTATGAAAATATGGATGGAATAATGTGACATGATATAATGGGACATGAAACAGACTCCATGGATGCAAAGGTGACTCATTACAGATGCTTTGAACAAGGGTGACTCGGTGATGCTGCCATAGAGAATAGGCACAGTGAGGACCATGAAAACATGAGAAAATGATGGTTTCCCATGAGGAAAATCGACATGTGAGATGAAAAGCGTGAAGGGAAGGTGGTCCCCAAAGTACAAGCATCTCACATGAATTTATAAGAGGCGACTAAGTGACCCTTCGTGGAAAAATGGCTTCTGGGTGAAGTGTCAAATCATCAAAAAATAAGAAAGACGCATTATACTACTCGATGAGAGATTTCCAATGGTGCTGACGGTTCATCAAAATGAGCTACGGTTTTTCCGCAATGGGTGACAAAAAACTCTGGGTTTTCCATAAAAGGACGCTTCCCCTCCAATTTGAATTCATGTGCTAAGTGAGTTGTGGTGAATTTGGAGAGGAGGAAAAGGCCATAAATCTTGTGGAGATCGTAGTGGACAAATCAATCATCAAAATCAGGATCTGTGAATTTCAAGTAGGTGGCCTTACTCATCTCTTCAATTTCAGTGGTTTATTTTTTTTATTTTGGTGCCTCACAGCTCCCTAGGAGACCCCTACTCGTCTTCACAACCAGATCACACTTTTTGGGCCCAAAACTGTGCTCTGGTTTGGAGGAAAGAGAGGAAAACATGTGAGCTCACAGGTTCTGGGAAGAAAATTGTGATTTGGAGCTGAGAAGGAGAGTGGTTTGTTGGCCTAGTGGAGATTGTAAGATGAATAGTCAAGGCCAGTTTTTTCTTCTCTGAACTAACAAGACATGTGGTGTTTTGCAGGTATGGCAGAGTTGAAAATCAATTGGTGCAAGCGACATTTGGATACCCTTCAATCCAAGATTCAAAGGGATTAGGTGGTTCAAGGGACGCTAGCTCGCTGTGGGGTTCTCAAGTTGTTAGAGAACCCATTAATGAGGGTAGGTGAGCCCTTGTTATCGATGATCATGAGCTATTTGGATCCCGACCATGAGGTATTTGTGGTGCAGGGGAACATGATCGAGTTTATGTTACAGGACATTTATTTTTTGACTGGACTCCTCCCCTTAGGGGTGATGGGGGATATACATCTAGTATTACCTCATGGGAGGAACATTGCAGAGTTTGTGAATCGTCGTTGTCCACGGGGTGTTCCTGTGAAGGGCACGACTATCCTAATCGGTGATCTAGATAGGCTAGAGACACGGGATGTCCCCACAACACTTGTTATGGATTCTGGGAAGCCAAGCATTCCACCGCATCAATGGCAAGCAGATGATGCTTGTTGAGAGTGTATTGGTAGGGACCTACTATGGGTGGGCCCAAATGATGATGTCATCAGTGAAACGCCAACTGAGTCTATGTAGGAGACAAGTGAACCACGACTAGCCATTTGGTATAGTGCTATGTGATTTCTTCTTTCAGAGGATACCCACCATCCGCCCTCATGTACAGATCCAGGATGGGGGCCCACAGGAGACCAGGATGTGCCTCTGGGGGAGCTACTACAGAGAGGAGTAGGAGTGGGGGTTGGGCGTGTGTTCTCACGCAAATTGTTTGAACACTATGATCAGATGCCCCTATTGTTATACAAAAATATCGTCACCTTGATTATTTGTAGTCAGTATGGGTCTATCACCACCTATACCAGCCTCCTAAGCAAGTCTTAGACCTCAGCTCTTCAAAACAAGCTTTGGAAATGAGAGAAATAAAATCAAAAAGCAATATAACTCTAGATCCGCACTTTCTCTCACTTTTTCCTGTGGGCCCGCACCTTTTTTTCAGAGTACCTTCGTACTTATACGCTCTGTATGTAAAGGGGAGGGTGCGTACCCCTGTGAAAGTCAAAAGGCACAATTTTTATCTTAAAAAACTCACTTTGGGTTAATTGTAGATGTTTCTAGAAGGAATTTTGACGTGGATTGTTTGCTCCAAAGTGGTTCATGCATCCCAAAAGATAAGGAGCTAATCCCTTGTTAGGAGGAGCTATCCCTTTGAAGGAGGATTCTATCCCTTTGAAGGAGGACCTAGTAACTGCCCTCCATTGCACTATAAATTGAGGCATTGGGTTAGTGGATAGGGAGGTTAGAAGCTGAACTTTTGAGGGTAAATGCTAGTGAAA
>APFE031568018.1:0-16416 GCA_000404065.3 Pinus taeda | reverse complement strand
ACACCATGTAGATCAAAATATTGTTCCATCTGAAGTATCCAATTTACCGGATCCTTGCCATCAAACTTCCTCATCTTTCTTTTTCTTGATTTTAGGAGCTTGATCTTGAAACGACTGTAACTCTATAATTTTGGATCTTTAAGTTCTAAAATTTCAAACTGTAGTAGCCTCTTTGTCCTCTTTCCAATGCCACAAGTCTGATCCAAATTGGATTCTCCAAGAAAGAGTTATGTGAAATCTCCCACAGTGACCTGATTATAGACTAGTTCAGTAGAGTGAACCTGTACGACGTGCCACGAGTTACTGTTTCGACCTTTGGCTCTGAAAGATATATATAGGAAACTAAATTCCGTTCTCTTTCTATAACTTCTTATGAAATTTCAATCTGATGTTCAGAGAGAAAGTTATGACGATTTTCCCCAGGTCACTTGTTTGGAATGCAATTCAGGAGTTTGCAAAAAGACAAACTTCCTCAGATCATATCTCCCCAAAAATAGAGAAAAAATCTTTGAAATTCAGCACCACGATTCAGTGCGATGTCTTCTCAAATGGGTTTGTTTTTTAGCATCAGAAACATCACAGAAAACAAATTGTAGCGAAAATGCCACGATGACCTGTTTGGAGCAGTGAAACCCTAGAATCCAAACCTCTGATACCAAATGTTATGAAACCAACTCAAGAAAAGATAGAGAAGATAGATCAATGCCTTATAATTCAGCCTCTTCAAGGGGGAAACCTCCTTTACATTACATAATTAAACAATTCTTGGATGATACAAATGAAAAGACCTCCTTTCTATATATAGGAGTCTAAGGGATCATACCATAATCAGAGCCGACATAACAATAACAATAGTGGGCTTCTATGGGGCACAATAGTGACAATATGGGCACTATATGGGTACATCAATATAATAAGTGGGTTGTACTAATAAAAATAAGGGGTTACAATAGTAGTATAGGGGCCTAATAGGGACCTCAGTTTCCTTCCTGGTGGGTGGAGGATATTCTTTTGACTGTGTACAAATATGGATGGGAATTGTCCTAGCCATAAAAACTTGAAAGCCAAATGGGGAAGAGGATTGAGATGGATCAGCCACCATTTGAGTCTGCTACGAGGGAAAAGGCTCTTTGAGCACAGCAAGAGTCCCAGGGGCACCTTTTAGCAAATGACTAACTTCAGACCAGCTCGGACAGTCTTTAGTATAGTGATCGTCATCGGATATAAGACAAGGGTACTTAGGTTTACGTTTGGCACCTTCCTCAGCTGGAGGCTTAGGGAGATCCTGCTTTGGTTGATCGGCTTTATTCTTTCCTTTTCCCTTCTTCTTACCTTTCAAGGATTTATCCACCGCAGTGGACTGAACGGCGTTAACCTCAGAAGTTTTACCAGCATTAGACGAAGCCTGGGAAGCATTTTCATTTGGAACATTAGAATTTTGCTTCACAGGGTTAGCATGAGCTTTTCAAGAGGACGCATTAACAGAACCTATGACACTGTCAACAGATGGCGTTGATGGGGCTTGGGAAGCTTCAGGTCATGGAGCATCTGGAAAAATATCATATAACGTACCAGATTGGGAGTAAACCAAGTCAAGGTACTGAGCACGCACAATGGCCTACTCTTCAGTTACACATGCCCCCATAACAATGTCCTGGGCTATCGAACCAACAAACGAGGTTGTAAACCAATCGGTCAGAATCTGTTTGGGGATCCATAACTTAATCAAGCAGTGACGCCGCCTCCATTCAGGAATGTGTTCAGATATATGCATAGCAATGTTTTGTTTCAAGGATATTAGGAGGTGTGTGCCTATTTCATATCAAATCGAGAACTGAAAATGTGTTAAAATTGCCATAGCCAGCAAGTTAAAGTCCTGAAAGGTTCCATGAGCTAACTCGATATACCATTTTGTGGCAGAGCCACCAAGAGTCCGTTGGAACAGGCGTAGCCGGATCAAATCATCAAGCCATGAATTCGATGAACACCATAGGTGATAGGTCATGACATGAGCTTGGGGATCTTCTCCAGCTTTACCCTCAAACTTGGGACAATCACCGAGGAACTTAGTTGGAACTGTTGGCCAATACGAATTATGAAGAATAGGACCATTAGTTCCTTTGGACACATCCGGCGATTCCAACGTCACCAAAAAGGGTAATTGAGGGTTGAAGGACATCTGTGGCCGCTGATAAGAAACAACACCAGCGTTCCACCTAATTCCTGATTTCCCCCATTGATTTTGTCCAAACTGATTTGACCTGTAGGGATTTTGTCCATAGGGGTTATAACTATAACTGGATGGTTGACCTTGGATTTGACCCCCTGCATTCCACTGATTACCAAGCTGACCCACAAGAGCAACATATGGCTACTGAAAACTCTGATAGGGGTTAACCTATGGTTGTTGATAATTTTCTTATGGGGCAAATTGAGTTTGCTCTTGGGGCTGCTAAAAACCATAAAGCAGCTAGGCTCCAAATTGGGCCTGGAAGCTAGGCTGTGTTTGATAAACAAGTTGGTTTTGGGGCCCAACTTGAATCTGAAGATCAGATTGGGTCTAGAGCCTAGTTTAAGGCTGAAAACCAGGTGGGGTTTGAGAAACAATAAGCATTTGAGCACCTGGTTGAGCAGTCCTAGATGGATGTCCTTGGGAGATTTGAGGCTGAGCCATTTGGCCAGAAGGTGGTCCTAGTTGAGATTGAGGTTGACCGATTTGCCCAGAACGTTGAACTTGCTGGGTAGTGGGTTGACCTTGCACAACCGAGGGTTACCCTAACTGACCAGATGGTTGAACAGACTGGACATTTGGTTAGCCTGGTTGGATTTGAGGCTAACCAACTTGCCCAGATGGTTGACTAGGCTGGACAGTGAGTTGCCCTTGCTGAACATAAGGCTGACCAACCTGCCTAGAAGAGTAGCCTTGTTGGAATCTGGGTTGACCTTGTTGTATATAAGGTTGTCCCAGATTACTGGAAGGTTGCCCAAAATAGGTAAAATATGAACCACCAAAGGCCAAAGGTTGTCACTGGAAGGGTTGTCCTTGTGGGTCGCCAGGTTGCCCTGGATAAGGCTGCCTGTAATACGGATGCCCATGAGATGGATGCCCGTAAGACGGCTGACCTTGATAGGGTGGTCCTTGAAAATTTGAAGGCTTCACTTGGCCACCATGGTAAGTGGTGGTACCCCAGGCAACAGATAATGGAACCGAGACCTTAACCGTAGGTTGAGATGGCATAAGTCCGAGGTGATAAATATGAGATCCTCAACAATCATAATAATGAAATGGATTTTGCAAATCCAGATTCTAAGGAGCTTTAAGATATTCATCATATGCACCCCTACTGGAATGGAACCAGAAGAAAGTGGGGCACTAAGTGTGGGATTAACAACTCCCGCCGCTGGACCACTATTTGTAGGACCAGCTGAAGGTCTAGCAACAGTAGTCACTATTGAAGAAGCAGTGATGGAACTGACAACAGGGGTTGAAGAAGCCACACAAATGGTTGGAATAGTCGGAATAGATGTGACAGTCACATTGTGAATCTGGGGTGTAACAGGCTCTGAAGTCAGAGCGATAGTACGAGACCATATGGAGCTTGAAATGAGAGTTCTAGAACTGATGATATCCACCAAAGCATTATAGTGTAAAGGCAACGAGACACGAAGAGAGGTGACATGGAAGGGTGAAGTTTCCATATACATGGTGATTTCACCTCCTGCCATAAAGGATTCTTCACCGGAGACAGGGATCGTCTCATCCATGTCTGAGGAAGACATCATGACCGAAACACCAGGAGGAGTAATGGGAAAGTATTCTTCGGAAGGCTCCCAAATAGGGTTCCAACAAATATCGTACAACTCATCTTCTGGAGCACGAGAGTTAAGTGGTTGGACACTCGGAATAACAGGAAGAGTATCACTAGCAATTGGTACCTCGGGAGTGACAGAAGATGGGGACCCTTGGTCACTTGGAACGGGAGATGGGATTGGTGATTCCACTCGGATGATTTAATTCAAAATCCTAGGAAAACTAATGAGTAAGGAAAGAACCCTACACAAACTAAAACACAAACAAGATCTAAGAGGGTAAATGTGAATGTGGCCAAATAAATTTAAGACACAAGAACATAACCTAACCTTTTCATCTTTAGAGAGTCGAGAAAAGGACGAAAAGATGACTCTAGTCACCTTCGAATATTTAATGAGCCTGAAAGGACAAGTTCTCAGATGGAACTTTTCTTTTAGGGAGTCTGAAAAGGAATGAAAGTGACTACTCTGGAGAACTAGGCAAAAGGTTTACCAATCATCCTGTAAAATTGCATATACACCTTGGAAATCATATGAAAATGAAGGACTTTCCATACGGTAGTCAATCTTCCCGACTGCTGTGTTCAGTGCATTACAGTTTGCAAGGTGGTAGACACAACCTCTTAAGGATAAAGGATGATAACCTAGTGGGGTCTCCCAACATATATTTGACGGTACCGGGAGCGCAAGTCCGTGCTAGTAGCTATTAGATCACAGAAGGAGGAATCACCCAACCTTAAGTGAAAGCCATAGTGACTAGGTTTAACAATGCTAAAGCACGTCTCTAGCCTAGACCTATAAATAATGTGGATTATGTTCCAATGTGTTGTTAGGTTTATTTAGTTCATTTTAGAGTTGATCTTGTATTGTGTTTCAATTTTCAGGCCTTACCATATGTATATTAAAACCTAGGATGCAACTAGAATGAGTAAATCATCTTTTATTCGATGAACTCCTACTTATAGAAGGGTAGAGAGATCATTCCCAAACCAAGACAAAACCAAGACAAACAAATGCAATCACTCACAATGCATAAACACATCAATCCCTATAGTGCATTGGTACTACTAATGAGAGATTTAAAATCTGCTTACTAATTTTTCAAACATGAAAACTTGGAATGCAAAATGTACTTTCACTTTCGCACACTAACGAATGCAATCTTTTGATTTTGATAACTTTGAATTTTAAAGAAACAAACAAGCAGTGTGAAACCAATTGATCCAAACAATTGTAATCTATGTCCGATAGTGAAACAATTGAATCAATATGGGAATTGGTTCAATAAATAACACTAAACATCAATCAGCAAGAATAAGCGATGGAAAAAACCTCAAGTAAACCACTAGGAAGGTTGTGGATGAATCTTTTGAATAAGCAAGTAACCAAGCCAAATAATTAAAAACTTGAGAAATCAGGTCACAAAGCCAAAAATACAAGATTCACTTCAACGAAATCAAAAAGTAAGCACCGCAACTAAAGGCAATTAAAACAAACTAATAGATAAGAGAAAAACAACAAGGGTTTGACCAGACTGATGAGTTTAGGAGGCAAAATTGAAATAAACAATTCTACAGGAATTGTTGTGGGTATAACACAAGCAACTAGTGTCGATCAGACACTAGCCATAGCAACAGAGCGACATCATCGCTAAAGTACACGTCATTCACGTGACAGACTGATTTCAGGGATCGTTGCGACCATGTGACAGGATTTAGCGATGCACAAAATTCCAAGACTGAGACAGTGTGACGTCGACACAACTGTTTAGCTTTTTCTAGTGACAAACTCAAAATCAATAAAAGGCAAACAAAAACTCCCAAACAAAAACTAGTTTATCCTTACAGGCAATAAAGGGATTTCCCAGATTGACCCAGATAACCCAAAAGATTGATGGTTCAATCCCAGGACCCAAAAGAGACTAACTCAAAATCAAGCAAAAGAAAATAAGAGAAAAACATAGGAAAGACTCCCCAATGGAGTCACCAACTTGTGATGTAGGAAAGTGTTCCCTTTGTGGACAGAAGCAACCCCTCTAGCACTGGAGTGGGTCTAGTCACAACAAAGACAGATCAACAATTGATTTCCTTAAATAGTCATCGTTGGAGTCCTTCCTCAACCATTGGTCGATGAAGTTCTGTTGCACTACTCCAACTTCCACTTCCTTCTCCTCAATGAGTGATTAACATGAAACAACACAAAGGAAAAACAAAAAAGCACGTAACCGGAAACAACAATGATCTATTTCCTCATAAAGTCAAAAATTCATGAGCTATCAAGTAAATTACATACAAGACATAGGAAAACATCATTGATTGTATTAGTAATGAATCAAGAGCAAGCTTACAACGAAGTCTTGATGTCACAAGCCTTCTCGGGGGGTCCAGCCAGTATGTTTCTCAATCATTCACTCTTCAAAGATGAATCTCCCAATATACAATGCCTCTCTCTTTCACTCATAAGCTTTAACACAAAGTTAAGGGCACTCCACAACTCTCCACAAGCTATCAACAATCCCACACTTGTCACACCCACACCAGCTATCTATCAAACTCAAAAGCACTAGCAGCACTACCCAACCAAAAGAACTAGCAGATCATAGCAAAGGTGAGTGCTTTAATAGGTGAAGGAGTCTCCATGAAATGTGGAAGGAGGAGCTCATCCTAAAGGAAGGTAGAACAAATGACGAAACTACCATACGAGGAGGGGAAAGGCGACCCAATCTATGCCAACAACTAGGTCTGGAGACATCCAGAAGACTGACTATTGGAACAAATTCACCCAATCTGGATCATCGGGGACCACAAACCAATTCTTTGCGACGACATCGCAAGGATACTATGCATGTGGACCCACCGTCGCAGGATACAACTCATAACTTCACGTCGGACCTAGAGATCTGGCTGTCGCGGGAAATAGATGTACACTTGCGACAGAGTCGTGATGAGACTATTATGGACATTGGAATGTCGCGTATATTGAGGTTTTACTTGTGACGAGGCAGAAACTTAGGGAATGCAGGTCAATTTGAGCAGTAGTGAGCATTTTCTTAATCTCCGTATATCAGTGAGAGGATATGTACATGTTTATTTGACACATTATTACACAATAATTTGTCACCGCCTTCACCTCCCAGTCCATCTACTTTGTCATGTGTCCAAGTCAAACATGCTTATGTTACACAAATTCTCTCCTATGTTGCCAATTGACCCACTTTTCCTAAGTTATCTGCCTCATCGCAACTATTGGCTTAATATACGTGCTGAACAGCGCTCTTAAACAGTCCAGCCGCACTGCTAGCGCAGAAGTACATCTAATTCCCACGATGGTCTGATTTCATTCCCCAGCATGAGGTTGCTTATTATCTTCAGCGATGATCTGACTATATGCATTCCACACTCGCAATGTCAGCGTTGAAGCTCAGTTATGTACCCGTGATGATCCAGATTGGGCGAATTTGTTCCAACAGTCGGCCTTTTGGATGACTCTAGACCTGGTGGTTGGCATAGGTTGTGTCGCCCTTCCTTCCCTGGCATGGCAGCTCCATCAATTGTGCTACCTTCCTTGGTGATAAGCTCTCTCTTCCCCCTTTCCTGGAGACTCCTCCTATTTAAACACTCACTTTTGATATGATCAGCTAATAGTTGGTAGCTGGTTTTCTTGGTTTGAGCAGTGTTGTTAGTGCTTTTGATAGAGAGGTGGTGTGAGTGTGATAAGTGTGAAAGTGTTGATAGCTTGGGGAAGGTTGTGAAGTGCCCTTGATTTCATGTCAAACTTGTGAGTGAGAGAGAGACCTTTGTATGTTGGGAGATCCATCTTCAAAGAGTGAATGCTTGAAGAACATGTTGGCTAGACCCCCTGAGAAGGCTTGTGACGTCAAGACTTTGGTTGTAAGCTTACTCTTGTTTCATTGTTAATGCAATCAATGATGTTTTCTTGGGTCTGTGTTGACTACCGTGATATTAATCGAGCCTGTCCCAAAGATAAATTCCCTACACCCTTCATTGGCCCGCTCATTGATGAGTGTGCCGGAAGTGAAATATACTCGTTCATGGATGGCTTTTCTTATAACCAGATTAATATCGCCCTTCCGATCAACACAAGACCGCCTTTATCTGTCCGTGGGGCACTTTCACTTAGAAGAAACTCCCTTTCGGCTTAAAGAATGCTGGTGCCACCTTTCAACGCACGACGTCATATGCGTTCCATGATATTTGACACATTGTGCAACCTTACTTGGATGACCTTTTGGCTCATTCAGTAAGGCGTCAAGACCATCGCACCCACCTTTGTGAAATTTTTCTTCATTGTAGACACTATCGTATTCGGCTCAATCTGCATAAGTGTGTCCTCTGTGTCGAGTCTAACAGACTTCTCGGGTTCATCGTCTCCCGAGAGGGTATATGTTTGGATCCTCTTAAAGTCAAAGCCATCCTTAATCTTCCTCCCCCTGCCTCTTTGCAGCAATTGCAGAGCTTGCAAGGAAAAGGGAATTTTTTACGATGATTCATTCTGAATTATGCCGAAGTAGCTAAGGGCTATACGTGACTATTGAAGCGCGACACTCCTTTTCATTGCGATGCCGCCGCCCAAGAGTTTGTTCGAGCACCTCAAGGCTCTCATTGTTTCTGCTCCTTTGTTACGTCCCCCTGATTGTCATCGGGACTACACTCTTTACTTAGCCACTGCTGACACCACTATCGGCATGGTTCTCGTTCAAGATGATGATGATGGTGTTGAGAGTGTCATTTATTATCTTAGCTACAATTTACTTGATACGGAAACTCACTATGCCCATGTTGAGAAGTTGGCATTGGCCACTATTTGTGCCATCCAACATTTCCACCATTATATACTATTGCGTACCACGACGGTGATTTCTGATTGCAACCCGATGAAGTACATTTTGTCACGTCAGTTACTAGGGGGAAAATACTCGAAGTGGATTGTTATCCTCCAAGAGTTTCACTTGGAGTTCACCACTTCCAATTCTAAGAAATCCCTCATCTTTGCTGAGTTGCTTTGCTCTCTGCCATCTATTATCACACCTTCTCGATTAGAGGATCATATTCCGGATGAAACTCTGTTCTCGATCAACACCCTCGACCCTTGGTACGAGGATATTATCATCTATCTCCAGACATCCTCTTTTTGTCTCGATTTGTCCAAGGATGCTCGGTAATGAATCTACCATCAGTCTCAACCTTATTGCATTATTGGGGACACCCTATACCGACTCGGCACCGACTCTGTCCTCCGCCAATGTTTAACTCTCGAGGAAGCCGAACGAGTTCTAAACGACTGCCATTCTGGCGCCTGTGATGGTCACATGTCCAGATATGCCACTACTCAGAAAATTCTCCGTGCTGGTTATTTTTGGCCCTCCATCTTTAAGGATTGAATTCTTGCTATCCGTCCTTGTCATGAGTGCCAAATATACCAACGGAAAATGTGTGTGCCTCTTGCTCCATTGCACCGTGTTGTTACCGTTGGCCCTTTTGCCAATTGGGGCATTGATTATATGACGTGTAACCCTCGCTCGACGGGGGGGCTTGGGTATATCATCATTGCCATTGATTATTTCACAAAATGGGCCGAGGTGATGCCTACACTATTTGAAGACGGTCACACAACGATGCAAATTTTGTTCAATCATTTTATCTCATGATTCGGAGTCCCTCAGGCTATTGTCATTGATCATGGAAAATATTTTTGTAATCATATGATGACCGAATTAACAACCCAGTTGGGCCTGCAGCATGATAGCTCGACACCGTACTATCCTTAGGTCAATGGTCAAGTGGAAGTTGTCAACAAAGTTCTAGTTACAATGCTTCAACGTACCATCGGCATGCACAAGTCCAATTGGCATCTAATGTTGTTCTCCACCTTATGGGTCTACCGAACTTGAGTGAAGGATGCCACCAGGTTCACCCCATTCCAATTGGTATATGGTCTAGAGGCTACCCTTCCCATTGAGTGTGAGATCCCTTCTTTGAAATTAGTTGTTGAATTTATCCCCAACACTACTCTGGTAGAAGAACGCCTTCTCTACCTAGAGCGACTAGACGAGACCCGTCAACTAGCCTCTCTAGCTATTGAAGCATAGAAGAAGAGAGTGAAAATTCACTTCAATCATACTGTTCATCCTTGTTCTTTTATTGAAGGAGATTTAGTCCTACTTTATGATCAAGCGAATGATAAGCTAGGGGTAGGCAAATTTGAACCTATGTGGCATGGGCCTTATATTGTAAAGCGCGTTTTGCAAAAAGGGGCCTACGAGCTGATTGATTATGAAGGGAACCCTATGGATAAGCCCCGAAATGGGCTTTACTTGAAAAAATATTATGCATGAACTCCATACACTCTGATTTGTACATACCTGTGTTTTCAGCAGGTGCTTTGTGTGTGTTTGTTTGCATGTTTTTGCTTGGTGTGTAGGGATGATTACTGCTTATTGTGTCTTTTTCCTTCACATGCAGATGTCTAGTACACCTTACGTTGGTTTCGTTGATGGTGCCTGCTTTAGTACATGCAACCTATATTCTACGGCATGGGTGATCTACGATCCTCACGGTGAGTTAGTAGACCTTCAAGGTGTTTTTCTGGGTTGTACCACAAACAATGTCATTGAATATAGTGTTGTTATTGAACTATTGACTAAGGCTATTAACCTCAACATTCGTGAATTGATTGTAAATTTGGACTCTCAGCTTGTCATCCACCAGCTTAATGGACGTTATTCCATCAAATATCATCGGATTTTAAGGTTGTATTTACGTGTTAAGTTGTTAGAAAGAAATTTTGATTTCATCACATATCAACACATTCCAAGACGATTAAACACGTTAACTGATGCATTAGCTAATTATGTATTAGACAAACATTTGTGTAACATGTAATCAAAACAGCATATAGAAGCATTTAAAACATAATAATGAACCATAGGAATATGTATTTAATATATATATATATATATATATATATATATATATTATATATATATATATATTATATATTATATATATATATTATGTATGTATCTCTTGGTGGCACACCAAAGGCACTCAAAAAATAAATGTATATCTCCAAAGAGTATGTGCTCTCCATACATCCGAGACACATGTCTGGATAAAACCTAGGTATCTACTGTGGTGGGTTGTGCTCCCTGTAGCACACCACCGCTCGTGCAACCCATCTCAATAAACGGTGCAGCCGAGGAATCACTTCTACTGTGTGGATCTGGAACTCTATGGGGACCTCCTCAATCCCCATGTAATCTGGGATACCCGCTGTCAGACCCTCAAGATTTCGGGCAACTGTCTCTACTGAAGCATCAGCCGAGGGAGCCAAGGCTAGCTCTTTGATACCCTCCAAGTCCCTCTGTGCCTCTGGAGCCAAACCCACGGGTCTCACTAGTCCCACATATGTAAACACCATAGATTTCCTCATTAAGATATATGCATGAAAAAATCCAAAAACATTATAAAAGATAAAAATATAAAAATAGCTTGATCAAGTGCCTTACCACCATCATCCCACTGCTCGCCAGGAGGTAACAACATATTGGTGTCTCCACAGAAATCCATCCCAGCATATGGCCAGTACTCAACAAAGATAATCTGGTGCTCCAACCACTCACGGAACATTGCCCCCTGTTACACAGTAATTTATCACCGCCTTCACTCCTGGTTCTTTCCACTGTGTCATGTGACCAAGTCAAACATTTCCAAATTTTTCGACCTCATCGCGGCTATTGGTTTAAATAAACGCATTGAAAGGCACTCATGAAAAGACTGGCTGCGCTACTAGTGCGGAAGTACACCTGATTCCTGCGATGGCTTGATTTTAGTCACCAGCGCGGGGCTATGTGGTCTCTTCAGCGATGATTTGACTATCTGCATTGATCACTTGTGATGTCAGCGATGAAGCTCAGTTCTGTGCCCGCGATGATCCAGATTGGGCGAATTGTTCCAACAGTCAGCCTTCCAGATGACTCCAGACCTAATTGTTGGCCTTGTTTATGTTGCCCTTCCTTTCCTGGTGTGGCAGTTCCGTCAATTGTGCTACCTTCCTTGGTGATAAACTCTCTTTTCCCCCATTCATGGAGACTCCTTCTCCTATTTAAACTCTCACCATTGATATGCATTGCTAGTTTTTTGATAGTTGGCTAGTTGAGCAGTGCTGTTAGTGTTTGTGAGTTTGCTAGATAGCTGGTGTGAGAGTGATAAGTGTGGGATTGTTGATAGCTTGTGGAAGGTTGTCAAGTGCCCTTGATCTTGTGTAAAACCTATGAGTGAGAGAGCTCTTGTATGTTGGGAGATCCATCTTCAAAGAGTGAATGCTTGAAGAGCATGCTGGCTGGAATCTTTCTGAGAAGGCTTGTAACGTTAAGACTTTGGTTGTAAGCTGACTCTTATTTCATTATTAATGCAATCAATGATGTTTTCCTATGTCTTGTATGTAATATACTTGATAGCTCATGACTTCTTGACTTTGTGAGTAAATAGTTCATTGTTGTATCCTTTTACATGCTTTGTTGTATTTCCTTTGCTTCGTTTCAGGTTGATCACTTGTTGAGGAGAAGGAAGCGGAAGCTGGAGTAGTGTAATAGAACTCCATCGACCACTGGTTGAGGTAGGCACCCAACTTTAACTATTTAAGGAAAGTTATTGTTGATCTATCCTTGTTTGTGACTAGACCCACTCTAGGGCTAGAGGGGTTGCCTCTGTCCGCAGAGGGAACACTTTCCTGCATGACAAATTGGCGACTCCGCTGGGGAGTAGTTTTGGCCTTCGTTTTTCTTGTTTGCTCTTGTCTTGATTTTTGTTGATCTGGTCTCTTTTGAAGTTTTGGGGATTAGTTATTAGTCCTTTGAGTTTCTTGGGTTGATCTGGGAAATACCCCTATTTGATTGAAGGATTGGTTGTTTTTTATTTGGGAGTTTTGGTTCGCCTGTTAATGTTTTGAACATCATCGCAGATTTAATTTTAACAGTCGTGCTGTCATGACGATCACCCTTTTATAATATCCTGTTCATCGCATAATTACACCTAACAGTCGCGACGGTTCTGGAAATTGGACCATCGCGGGAAAGTCGTGTACTTCCGCGCTAACATCACTTTGTTGCTGTGGCTAGTGCTTTATCACCGCTTGTTGCTTGTGTATTACCTGCGCTGATTTCTGTAGATTTGATTTTCTCAATTCTACCTCCTTAGTCCATCAGTCCTACTAGTCCCTTACTTTTCTCGCTTGCTTGATGACTTGTTTTTCACTACTTCATGGTTAAGGCACTTTCTTGTGAGCTTTGTTGAATGAATCTTGTTTTTTTTATGTGACCTAGATCATTGTTTCAAGTTCCTTGGATCTGTTGGCTTGGATGCTTGTTTGCTGAAGGTTCGTTTGCGGCTTCTTGTTTGTTTGATTGAGCCTTCCCCGTAGCTTGTTTCTGGTTGATTGTTTAGTGAATGTTATTGAACCAATCTTTGGCATTGATTTGATTTCTTTTTGCTACCGAACATAGATTACAATTGTTTGGATCAGCCACGCTTTTCACACTTGCTTGTTGCTTATTTGTTTCTTCTAGATTTAAAGACATCAAAATAAAAAAGGTTGCATTCATTTAGTACGAAAGTGAAAGTGAATTTTGATTTCAAGTTTGCATATTGTAAAGCGGATGATGAAGATCTCTCATTAGTAGTATCCGTGCACTTTAGGAATTGGTGTCTGTATGCATTGATTGACTCCCTTTGTTGTCTTAGTTTTCTTGGTTTGGAAATGATCTCTCTACCCTCCCATAGGTAGGTGTTCATTGAAGAAAAGGATTTTTCGTGCATTTTAGCTGCATTCTAGGATTTATTATATACACATGGTAAGGATTGAAAAATGAAACATAATCCAAGATCAACTCTAAAATGAACTGAATGAATCTAACAACGCATTGGAACATAACACACACTATTTAGAGGTCTAGGCTAGAGACATGCTCTGGCGTCGTTAAACCTAGTCACTTTTTCTTCCACTCAAGGTTGGGTGGTTCCTCCTTTTGTGACTCAATAGTGGTCTAGTACGGAATTGTGATCCCATATACCATCGAGTATATGTTGGGATACCCCACTAGGTTTATCATCCTTTATCCATAGGAAGAGTCTGCTGCCTTACAAACCGTAACACACTGAACACAGCATTCGAGAAGATTGACCGCCATACGGAAAGTCCTTGGTTTCATACAACTTCCAAGGTGTATATGCAGTTTTACGAATTGTTTGGTAAACCTTTTGCCTAGTTCTCTAGAGTAGTCACTTTCGCTTCTTTTCGGACTCCCTAAAGGAAAAGGTTCATCTGAGCACTTGTCACTTTAGGCTCATTAAACATTCAAAGGTGACTAGAGTCATCTTTTGGTCCTTTTCTCGACTCTTTAAAGATGAAAAGGTCAAGTTGTGTTCTTGTGTCTTAAAATTTATTCGGCCACGTTCACATTTACCCTGTTAGATATTGTTTGCGTTAGCTTGAGTAGGGTTCTTTCCCATTAGTTTTCCTAGGATTTTTGAATCGAATCATCCTGGCGGAATCATAGATCTCATCTCCCGTTCCAACTGACCAAGGGTCTCCCTCTTCTGTTGCTCCTGAGATCTCGGTTGGCAGTGATACTCTCCCTGTTATTCCGAGTATCCAACCGATTAACTCTCACGCTCCAAAAGAAGATATTCATTGGAATCTGATTTGGGAGCCTTCCGAAGAAGATATTCCCGTTACTCCTCCTAGTGTTTCGGTCCCAATGTCTTCTTCTGACATGGATGACACATCCCCCATCACAAGTGAAGGATCCATTGCGATGAGCGGTGAAATTCCTATCCCAGCAGAAACTCCACCCTTCAGTGTCACCCCTCTTGGTGTCATGTTGCCCTTGCGCTATAGGGCTTTGAGGGATGTTAGAGGTTCTAGGACCTCCTTTACAAGTTCCATGTGGTCTCATACCATAACTCTGACTTTAGAATCTTTTATTCCTCAAATTCAAAATACGGCTGTCACTTCAGTCCTGACTATTCCAACTGTCTGTGTGGCTTCTTCAGCGCCTGTTTTTGGCACCGTCACTGCATCCTCAGTTGTCACCACTGTTAGTAGACCTTCCCCTGGATCGGCAAATAGTGGCCCATCGTATCCACATCCGGAGTTGTTGATCCTACACTTAATGCCCCACCTTCTTCTGGTTCCATTCTATTAGGGGCGGGCATACGATCAAAATTTCCATGCTCTTCAGAATCTGGGCAAGCAAGGCCCATTTCATTATTATGATTCTCCAGGAGCTCACCTTTATCACCACAGGCCTTTGCCATCTCAGCCTGCGGTTGAGGTCACAGTCCCATTAGCTGTTGCTTGGGGTACCACTGGTTATGGTGGTGGCCAAGTACCCACTGCGAATTTTCAGGGACCGCCTTATCAAGGTTAGTCGTCTTACACACAGCCCTCCTATGAGTAGTAGTATTACAGACAATCTTATCCAGGGAAATCTAGAGGCCCACAGGGACAACTCTTCCAGGGACAACCTTCGGCCTATGGTGGTTCATCTTTTACTTATCTTGGGCAACCCTCTAGAAATCCAGGACAACCTTACATGTAACAAGGTCAACCTGGGGTCCAGCAGGGATACCCTTCTGGGCAGGGTGGTCAGCCTTACGTACAGTAAGGCCAACCCACTGTCCAGTCTGGTTAACCATATGGACAAGCTGGTCAACCTCAAATCCAATTTGGTCAACCAACTGTCCAGTCTGCTCAGTGATCCAGTCCATCATGACAGCCCTCAGTTGTGCAAGGACAACCCAGTACCTAGCAAGCTCAAACTTCTAGGCAAATGGGTTAATCTCAATCTCAACTAGGTCAACCTTCTGGCCAGGTGGCCCAGCCTCAATCTTCTCAAGGAAATCTTTATGGGCCTACTCAATCGGGCACTCAAATGATTGTTACTTCTCAAGCTCCACTCGGTTTTCAACCCCAGTCTGGGCTCCAGACCCAAGCTGGTCTTCAAATGCAGGTTGGATCTCAATCCCAACCTACTTATCAAATGCAGCCTAGCTCCCAGGCTCAGTATGGAGCCCAACCACCTTATGGTTTCCAGCACTCCCAAGGGCAAACTCAATTTGCCCCGTATCAAAATTATCAACAACTGTAGGTGAGTCCTTATTAGAATTACCTGCAACCGTATGTTTCTCCTGCAGGCCAAGTTGGTAATCAATGGAATGTTGGGGGGAAAATCCAGGGTCAACCATTTGGTTATGGCTATAACCCCTATGGAAAAAATCCCCATGGGCAGAACCCTTCTGGGCCAAATCTGTCCAGACTATATCAATGGGGGCAACAAGCAACTAGTTGGAACTCTGGTGCTACCTCTTACCCATGGCCTCAGATGTCCTTTAATCCTTAGTTACCCTTTTTAGCAACGTTGGAGTTACCGGATGTGTCCAAACTGACTAATGATCCTATCCTTCTGTCACGCGGAATGAGTTATACTTGCGGGCAAATCTAACCTTCCTAGGAGTCTAAGACTCTCTAATGACAAACAAACCAAATAAGAGCTATCCTTCTCTAGATACATATCATTTTACAAGA
>APFE031568016.1:0-21128 GCA_000404065.3 Pinus taeda | reverse complement strand
AAATCAAACCTTTTTATCAGTTTACTAGCCTAAAATCAGTGTTCTTTATTGGTTATCTCAGCCCGTTGAAGACATTTTGCCGAGATAGACCGCAGAGAGCCCTCTCCTGCCCTGTAGGGCTAGCTACGAGGCTAAGTGGTTTGATGTTGCCTTGGAGTTTACCTTTCTCAGCCTGAGGTGAAATTTCAAGTGCTAACACCTTGCACCATTACCTTGGACCAAAATACCTTGGACCAAATACCTCGGACCAAAACCTTGGTCTTCCAACATGTACGCACTTTTCCTCTTGTGGGAGTGTGTGTATATGTATACGCTCTTTTTGTTCTGTGGACCACCGTGTATACATTGTTTTGACTAAGTGGACTTGCATATACTTCTTAAATTGCTTTACAACAACCTTTTCCTTTAGCTTCTTTATTCTGATCAATAGACCTTAGTTCCATCTTCCTGTTCTTCTATACCATTGCCCTGTAACCTCTGAATATACTTGTTGCCTTTTACTAAAACTAAATTGACCTGTGAGTGAGTTGCCATCAAGGACAACACTTGTATCATAATGCCAACATTTGAAGACTTTGATTCTCTCTTTCTTGCCTTGAATTTCTAATTTTTAGGTCAAAGGCTCTGTTTCTGGGCTAAAAAATATGAGAAATCAATATTTCTGAATGTTGAAAATGAATTCTTTATGTTGTTGTTGTCACAAATACTATCATCATGCCACTATTTTCAACCCTTGATGCCACTGTTATCATATAATGAAACCACTTTGATCAACACTCTGTTTTTATGGTCCTGCATGTGCTGCCAGCCAATTAATTCCCAAATCCACGAGGTATTTTTATATAACCCTTTGTTGACATGTTGAAAGTACGAGATTTTACCATGACTTCAAACTCAAACTCGATTTTATGTCAGGATTTTCTGTATTAAAATCTTGGCATTTATTACCTTGAGATAGAGGTAAGTCTAAGTCTTCGAGGCCTTCACTGGATGCTATGCCCTAAATTTCGTATTCTACAACAAATTCCCTCAACGGATTTTAGATCCTTTTGGATGTTTCTACAACCTATAAAAAATCGATTTTAGCTAGGGTTTTCGTTTCTTACCTTCTGCCTCCTATAGCTTTGTTCTTCAATTCTTGAAAGCTCTCCTTCGAAGCTTCGAGATATTGATTGTAGGGCTTGATTTCCTGAAGAGTGTATAGTTCAAATGCCCGAGTGTGTTTCGAATTTGTTTTTGTTTTCGAAACTTCCCTCTCCCAAAGTCTGTTTCGTAACAGATTTTAGTATAATGAGTTTACACTAAACATAATAATGCTACATTACTCGTACTCTACAACCTTGCCGCTTACTTTGTTTACTATGTTGTTGCTTGTTGTACTCCCAGGATTTCTAAATATGATGATTTTATACTCAAACTCATTTCATGACTTGAACTCATCGTTTTGTAGCTTATGTACTCCTGAAGATACTTGCAACAAGCAACAACATGGTAAACAAAGTAAGCGGTAAGGTAAAAAAATACTTACCATAATTGAATTTTCTGTTGGTTGATGATTATTTGATTTTTATGTCATATGCTACAACTTGTCAACTACAATTTGATTTGAGCATGTTTGAACTATGATTGGCCTTGATTGGTCTATTGTTGCGATGGTTACCTTAGTGTGCAATCATACTAAGGTTCCCTTGTTTCTGTAATGATTTGGCATCATTTCCAAACTTGTATGAAAACCATCGAATCACTTCTTTTTCATTAGGGGAATTTTGAGGTCTAAATTGGGCCTCCTAAGAAAAATGTACAACCAAAATAAACTTTATAAGAACCAATAGGATTGAAGATGATGATGTCAACCATGGGGGATGATTCGCGATTTTTGGAGTAAAAAAGTAAAAATACTAGAAATAAAAACTACTTTTTCAACCCGTATTTTCAACTTATCTCCCTAAGGTTTTACTCAAATTTCAAGCGAGAGTACTAGTTGGATGAAAAAGTTTAATTCCTCATCCAAAGAGTACCCATGTTGCATATTTTCGATGGACCCTGCTACACAAAAAATGAGAAATACATTAAAAAACGTGAATGCAATTATGTTTTTCATGTATTTCTCATTTTTCGTGTAGAAAGGTCCATCAAAAGTATGCAACATGGGTACTCCTTGGATGAGGAATTAAATTATGCATCCAACGAGTGTTTTCACTCGAAATTTGAGTAAACCCATAGGGAAATAAGTTGAAAAAACGAGTTGAACAAATAGTTTTTTTTCCCCTCTAAAATTTGGTGATGTCATCTAATATTGTTTTATTATTTCCACTATTATTTTATAATTTCCTTAGGAGGCCCATTTTAGACCTCAAAAAGCCCCTAACGTATATGAATACCAATCAATCAATTTTGACTTCTTTCAATAACATTCCAGGTCGTTATGACAAGAACAAGGTTGTCCTCATCCTATGACTTTTCCTTTGACTCTTTCATGAGAAAAAGAGGATGATATTTTGACTCATTGGCATGCTAACTCAATACTGTCTCCTGATCATTTTTATGCAACAAATTTTGTATGAAGACTCTGTACATCAATATGCAATCATGAAATTAATTCATGACTTTTGCTTTCAACTCTCTTCCATAGACTTTTGTATCCAATCTTTTAGATCTCATTTTCCATATGTTTTTTCTAAAAGATTATTTTGATATGACCATTTTTAAGGTGATTTCAAAACAAAGTATATCCTTCACTTTTATGTAATGGCTGCCTTTAAAAAAAAAACAGAAGTTTCTCTCTTCCTTTTCCCAGAATTCATGACTTATAGCTGACCTTGAAGTATTGTCTTTGTAAAGCATTTTATTTCTTCAAATGTTGTGCTCATAATAACTCTAGTTTCATTTATTTGTTTTGCAGAGTAAAATTCTTTTATCCACAGAAGTCACTATACTTTTCTCTTGTATGAAGAGTTTCTTTCATTTTTAACCAGAGTATTAATCTCAAATTGTACATAGAAAGAGTTTTTTTATGCTTGGATGGAAAGTTTTATGCAAGAATGGAAGGTTTTATGTAGGAATGGAAGGATATAAAAAACAAATTTACTCTTTATGCGCCAAGGTTAGCTAGTTTTTGAATTAGAAGTGTTATTTCAAAGTCAAAAGCATTAAAATAAAATTTAACTTACATAACTTTTCATCAAATTCCTTGGTTGAAGAAGTGGCTCATTTGTATCTCTTTGAGATGAAGTGGTCTTTCCAACAACTCTTTGGTTATCATTTGAAATGAAGTCTTATTTCTTTATAAAGGTCCCTTCTGATTGAATTTAAACTTTAGGTCCCTCTATAAATGTAGTTGCTTCGGGTCCCTTTTTTAAATAATTCAGGTGCTTTTGTAGTTGCTTTGAATGTTGAAGTTGAAGTAGGAATATCTTCATATTGAGTGTCTTCATGCTTGAAGTTGAAATTGAGTGTTGAAAAGAATAATAAGGCTTGAGATGAAAAGGATAACAAAGAATTTTAGTAATGAAACTAATGCTTTTGTTTTCCTCTCCCCCTTGCTTATTCTAAGACTTGTCCTCAAATCTTTAAATTGGATGATTCAAAACTTTTGAGAGACTGAGATGATATAGTTTATTGTCAGAATAAAGTTGAAAATAAAAAATAATGAAATGAACTAGAGCCATTTTATTTTTATAATTCTTACTAGCCAAATAACTTGGTTTTCCAATATGAATTCAAGGTTGTACTGTGCCAAAAATATGGATTTTCACAGCAAACCCCTTTATTATTTTTGACCTTTTTTTCTCTCTCTTTTTTTAATCTGAACGTAAGGTAGGCACATCACTGTGATTTTCGACTACTTTCAAATCTTCTTCCTTTGACAACTTTTCGAGAAAATCTTCTTTATTTACAGGCTTATTGTAAATTTTCAACCTATGTCCATTGACCAGAAATGATGTGGCTGCTTCACCTATAGTTTTGAGTTTGACTGATCCATTTTCATAGACTTATTCAATTTCATAAGGCCCGTACCAATGAGTAGTGAATTTTTCCTTGAAGTCTTTTTATTTGGAATCAAATAATAATGCCCAGTCTCCTGCATGAAATTCTTTCTTTCTAATGAACTTGTCATGTCATTTTTCCCTTTGTTGTTGAATCATTGATGTATATTCCACAACTTCTTTTATGATTTCATCTCATTCATTTAGTTGCAAGATCCTTTGTTGTTGTGCCTTTAATAGATCTAATCCTAGTTCAGCTACAAGTTTATATGTATGAATTTGAAATTCAATAGGTAGTAGAACTTCTTTTCCATACACAAGTTGATAAGGGCTGAATCCTGTAGTGTTTCTCCATGTTACTCTGTTGACCCATAATGCTTCATTTAAATTTTCTGACCAGTATTTGCTATGCATTTTTAATGTCTTTGTCATGATACTTTCGAAAAATTTGTTTTTTGATTCAACTTGTCCATTTGCTTGTGGGTGATATGGAGTTGACTTTATGTGCTTGCTTTTGTACTTTTCTGTAAGATCTTTGACAAGCTTTGAAGTGAATTATTCTCCTTGATCTATTACAATCTGTCTTGGTACTCTAAATCTAACAAATATTTCTTCAAAGAGGAAAGCTACTACTGCATTTTATGTTGCCTTGCCTTTCCCCCTACCCATTTTGCGACATAGTCAGTACACACCAAGATGCACTTCTTTCCATTATATGGTGGATTGATAGGACCAACAAAATCAAGAGCACATTTTCAAATGGATCTATAAAAACTTGTGGCTTCAATGGAATTTCATGAGAAGTTACAGGTATGCCTATCCTTTGACAACTATCGCATTTCTTAACATAGCTTTTTGAATCTTTGAATATGGATGGCCAATAATAGTCTAGATTCAATACTTTGTATGTTGCCATTTTATCTGCAAAATGTTCCACCATAAGGTTCATCATGACAAGCTTTTAAAATTTCTAATATTTCATCTTGTCTTACAAATCACCTTATAATAAGGTCAAAACCAGTACAGAAAAGATCTCCATTAATCCATGTATATCTAACACTTTCTCTAATCGCTTTTATTTTCTCTTTTGATGTAAAATGTGGAGGTAATTTTCTGTTGATAAGTAATTAGCTATATCAGCATACCATGGACTTATAACTAATATTGTAAATAAAAGTTCATCGGGAAAGTTATCTGAAAAGGAACAATCTCACTAGATGTATGTAGTCGAGATAGAAAATATGCCACTTGATTTTACATTCCAAACCTATCTACAACAATAATGTTGAATTCCCCCATCAATAACAACCACCTTGGTATTCTTCCATCCGTAATGGGTTTATTCATCAAATACCTTATCGTAGAATGATCTGTATGGATTGAGACTTCATAACCTATGATGTAATGTTGAAATTTATTCACAACATGAATTACTGCCAACATTTCTTTCTCAGTAAATGTGTGTTTAATTCTGCAGGGGTTATATTTTTTCTAATAAAATAAATAGCATAAGTCATATGACTCTCTTTTTGACCTAAAGATGCCCCTATTGCAGTAACTGATGCATCAGTAGGGATGTGAAATGGAAAAGCCCAATTGGGTCCTCTTAAAATAGGTGTTGTGGATAGTTTTTGTTTGAGCTTCTCAAATGCAACTTAACAATTATCATTTCAATTAAATGGTACATCTTTTGCAAGTAATTTTAATAAGGGCAAAGCCATTTTGATAAAATATTCAATAAATATTCGATAATAGCCTGCATATCCAAGAAAACTCCTTACATTTTTTTTATTTATTGGTGCTGATAAATTTACAGTAATTTTGATTTTTGCTGGATCTACTTTTATTCCAGAAGAAAAAATATGATGACCCAACACTATCCCTTATGTTAACATCATGACACATTTTTCATCACTGAGAGATAAATTTGTTTCAATGCATATCTTTAAAACCTTTTCCAATTTTTTCAAGCAATCGCCAAAAGTATTTCCATACACAGTGAAATCATCCATATAAATTTCTACACATTCATGTATCAAATCAGCAAAAATGGCCAAAACTGTTCTTTGAAAAGTAGTCGGTGCATTACATAATCCGAAGGGTAATAAATTATAAGCATATGTACCCCAAGGACACTCTTTTAATGCTATTTTATTTGATTGTACCCACTAAATCCATTTAGAAAGGAGAAAAACTTTTTTCCCGGCTAGTGAATCTAGGACTTGATCTATGAATTGTAATGGAAAATGATCTTTACGAGTTTCTTTGTTCAATTCCCTATAATATTCATATACTCTCCACTTCTCATTCTTCTTTGGAACCACTACTGAAGGAGAAACCCATTGGTTGTCCGAGATAGGGTAGATAAATCCTACTTGTAATACTTTTTGCAATTATTCCTTAACTATCTCTTTCAACATTGGTTTCATTCTTCATTGAGGCTGCCTTATAGGTTTAACACTATCATCTATATAAATATGATGAATACATGTTTCAAGATGAATTCCTTGCATATCAATGTAATCCCAACCAAATGCCTTTAAATATCTCTTTAATAATGCAATCAATAGTTCTTCTTGTGATGGTTGCAAATTGTTTCCAATGTTAAGACTTTTTTCAAGACTGATTTCAATTGTTTTGCTTTGAGAATGTGTGATTGAATTAACATGAAAGATAGCATTAAATGATGTCTATGGAGAATTGATTGTGCAATTTTCTTGAAAATGTTGTTCTAGAATTTGACTTGCAACATTATATTGCATAGTTCTTAATTGCTCTGAAATATCTGGTTCTGAAATGAAGAAATCTATTAAATCCTTGTTATCCTCTTCTCTGAAATCAAAAGCTTGATTAATTCTTAAGATAGATTGAATTTCTTCCTTTTGTTGTTCTATTTCACCAGGCCATGATACCAAAGAAGGGGATTGAGCAAGAGGATAAAGTGTTATATGTTTCCTTTCATTTCCATGTGAAATAATCATGCTTCCTGATCTACAACCAATGAAGGCATCAATTGTGGCTAACCAAGGTCTGCCAAGAATTAATGGGTGCCCTCCTAAATTTGTCTTTGGTTGAAGAACTAATAAGTAGACTGGATACTCCCAAGAATCCAAAGAAACTATGATATCTTCAAGCACACCTTCTGGCACTACTTGAGATATATCAGCTAGTTCTAAAATTGTAGTAGTTGGTCGAATATTTGGCAAACTCAAATATTTCATTGTTTCTATTGTCATCACATTAATAGCAGCCCCCAAGTCAATTAAAGTTTTAGAAACTGAAAAATTGTTAATGGAAATTGTCACCATTGAAATTCCAAGATCAACATATTTTTCAATTGTACTATTTGTTGACATGAGGTTAGCTAGCTTTCCAATCACATGAATTGTTGGTGGACCCTTCTTTCTTTTTTTAGTTTTATTTATGCATAATTCATTAATTGTCTTTGTATAGATTGTAATATTTTTAATAGCTTGCAATAAAGGAATTTTCACATAAACATTTTTTAATTCATATAAAGCATCAAATTCAGGAAGAGAAATTAAAGATTTTTGCTCAACTAACATTTCTGGAAGGTGTTTGAGTCATTATTGTTTTACTATTTTTAATTTGATTATGTTTTACTATATGCTTTGTGTTAAATTTTTCAGGACTCTCCTCCTCTTCTATTTGTTCTTCTATAATGATAGGGGAGTCTTTTTGTAGAACTTTTCCAAACCTTAAATGAATACCTTCAATAGGAAGGATTGAATATGTAGGAAATGAAGTTTCTTCCTTGACATTATATATTGGTCTTTCTACTTTATTACTTGGACTTTCCACTGGTTAGGCCGGTAATTGAGTTGGTCTAGGTGGTGGTTAGTTAGATGGCAATTGAAGCTATTGAGGTTGGGTTAATGGTGATGCAGGTAATGATTGTTGAGGAAATGGATTTGTTTGTTGGAGTTTCTGAAATTGTTGATATGGAATAGGTTGTTGAGGATAGGACTGATAGGTTTGTTGATATGGATGAGAATAAAATTGTTGAGGAGGTTGGGTTCCATAGGCATATCCTCTCCAACCTTGAGAAGGTTGGTTTTGGGTTTGCTGAGAAGGCAAAGCCTGCCAAGGCATAGGATTATTCCATAAATTCTAAACAAGATATTGATAATTTTGAGGAAATTGTTGAGTAGGATTTTGAGGCATACCAACAAATCGTGGTTTTCAAGGTCTTCTTGTTGCTAAATAGTAAAGAGATTCCATTCCTTGACTTTCTTCCATTTGGTTTGTCTGCAATTCCTTCAACTTTGGACAATCATCAGTTGCATGATTTTTCAATGCAAATTCCATAAACATGAATATTGTCGAAAGGACATTCCCTCAATGGATGCTTATTTCAACATTTAGGACAGAAAATTGATAATACTTGATTTTGTTCCTCTTGCTTCTTTCTTGTTTTTAGTATGGAAACTTGTGTTCCTAATGTACTTAAGATATTAGTTTTGAAATATTAAAAAAAAATTCCTAGTTCAGCTCTTATTATACTTCATGTTTCTGATTTGGTAACTTTAGAATTTGCATCTCTCTTTCCAGTTTTAGCTCTACCTCTTGAGTATTTTTTACATAACTCTACAATTTCATCAAATGGTAAATATGAAATATCTCATTTTCCCATCACATTAAGAATATCAAGATACTCATCTCGTATGCCTTTTAAAAATATTTTTCGAATGGTATAAGAGTTTAAAGAATGTGAGCCTAAGCTGACTTTACCTACAGTATTCATGTGAAATGCATAATCTATTATGTCCCAGGAATATCAATTTCCCTGTCTAGTCAAACCTTCACTTTTTAAGGCTTTAGGCCTCTTAATTAAACCTCATACGGAAACGTTTCAATAAATATCCAATAGTCTAAACCTTAATTAACCTTTCCAGCGGAATCTTATTCCACCCTCATAAATTTTGGTTAATTATATACCCCGTGCATATTAACCAAACCCCATACCATGGTCTCCGACTTTGGTTAAACTTCACCTATCCCATAAAACCTTAATCCACTTTATTTCTATTATTCCTCATATAATATAAATACTCCACAAAACTTACCTTTAAGCCAATCCATGACTTTGGCACATTTACCAATGCTCACCTTATTGAGTTCAACCTCCACCATTGATTTCTCTCCACTAGATCAACGACTATCGTGCGATCTCCATTCATCCTCCAGAACTCAAACAAATTTGACTTCCATTGATAAACACATCAGGTCCGCTTAGAATATTAACATGCGCGCACTTTTCTGTGCAAATACTGTCCGATCCATTAATCCTTGGATGGTCCTGATCACCGGAACTCAATAGGATTTAACCCCATTGCATAAACCCTCATCGGGTACGTTTTTCAAAAATTCCTCCGCGCTTGCTTAGCACGCGATATTCGTTCGATCTTCGATTCACCTATGGGCTTCAACTGAATTAAGATATGGTCCATAAACCTCATCGGGCCCATTTTCTGGAAACCACTTACGGTTAAGAGGCCGCACGAAAACCACTTCTTCATAAGGAAACCGCTCCTCTATTCCGCTAGTACTTGGGTTTAATATCCACCGTTCATCTCTTTTACTTTATATTGTGCGACTTAATCTTGGTCGCACATCGCCTTCAACCTCGTTCGTTGATCTTATAGATCCAAAGAATCTTGTGCACATTTACTTCATTCCTTCGTGCCTTTCCTTTACTTTGTTTTTATGCGCTTTCTCAAGTTTCTTCTATGGTTTCGGGTCTTTAGTTGTTTTGCAACACAACTCCCTCTCGGACATACTTCGCGTACTCTTAAACACAGTCACTCCCGAACCTCAACTGTGATCCTTCAAATGGATTCAAGCAATCCAACACGATCCTTCATCCTCCACACTACTTTTTGTTCTACCCAAACTCCACCTGCATACATATAATATGCAGAAACTCTAATCCACACACAATTCATAACTCCATTAATCAATACACACCACACAATTTAGAATCGAATTCTCTGTATTGATAATAAATATTTACATACGAGTATCTCTCTCTTTGGCCTAATTTTCTAATCAGTGGCCTATGTTTTCCTACCTGCCCGTAGGCTTACAGTCAAACCTATCTAACTCTTGAACTAATTCCTAGTTAGCTAACCCTTGACTATGCATTTTAGGCTTACATTTATACAAAAGGATTCTACAACCAATTCCTGGTTTAGATCCATAACCTTCTCAACAAAATCCTAAAATATCTTCCTTATCTCTAAGGATCCTCTCTAATCCACAAAATCATGAACTAACTCCTAATCTAAGTTTTACAATTAATTCTCAAATCTCTCAATCTCCCAACTATCCTAATTCTCTCATGTTCTACATTCGAGAACATTTACAAATATGCCTCACTATACTTAATTAAATCCCTATTCTAGCTTCTCTCATTAAAATCACTCAAAACCTTAATAATTACATTAATTCAAAATGTAGGAAACCAACTTCCTTGAAAACACAAGACCCCCTATGTCTACTAAAATACAATGATATTGTTGAGCTGAATGCTCCTGCATCAGACTCTCAAGGTTGAAAATAATCATGATATCCTGATCATGTGCTTCTGATCTATGTCCTCCTGGATCACATACTTTGTTCTATAGTTTGTCCTTGGTTGTTGTTGTTGTTTTTTGTTGTTCTCCAGGTCTCCACACTTTATGCTACATTGCCCCACTAGTTATGCTCTCACAATCTGCTGCTGTCTTTTTCTTGTTGCTGCTTTGCTTTCTTTCTGTTGTCTTCTCCCTTTGAGACACTTTCCTCATCAAATCCATCATCAATTCAATTTCTATGTCCAACTCATTTCTTTGTTGGACTCTTTCCTCTTCCTCTCTTACATATCCTTTGTAACCTTCATCAGGTTCTTTCTTCCCTACTAGTGCTTTCAACCATTTCTCCAGTAGCTCCAATTCTTTCTCCCATTCACTGATCCTTTGATGAGAGTTTAGTCCTTCTTCTTTATTGACTGCCTCAATAGATTCCGTGGTTATCTCAACTGTGCCTATCATCATGGTGGAATGATGATCCTTTACTATGTTTTCAGCGAACATAGTCTCTTCTTCAAGTTTGTCTTTAATCTTCTGTTGGTTACCTTCAGTTTGTAGTTGTTGGTTCCTTACTACCACCCTTACATCCTTACGCTCTGGTTGCTTTTGAATGTCCATCTCATCTCTAAATAACTTCGGCTCAATTTCTTCGATCACAACATCACACTCATTCGTTCTATGCATTGTTCCTACAAACAAACTATTGATTTTTGAATTAAAACACTCTTCTGTCTCCATAACTTTTAAAGACCCTCTACTACTGTTAAGTACTGTTGTAACCACTTCTTTTCTATTGCCATTTCCTCCTAGCAAATTCTCCAGCAATTCAATTTTCTCTTTACATTTAGCAAGTGTTTTATCACCATGCTCTTCATTTCCAGCTTCATCCTTTACATGGTCGCTATTGCCCAATGATTCAATCGAATTGCCTTTCATAGACAATTTTGTCTCATTTATCTCTACATAAATAAGTTCATGTTCAACACTTATAAACCTTGTATTCACACAACGACTGTCAGTTTGAAAAATGTAAGGCTCAACAGCCTCAACTAATGTTTCACATATCAGCTCTTCAGGTTGATCTTCATCTCCTTCTTCCACAAGAAATTGTCCTTGTTTTGTAATAGCTCCAAATATCAATTCATCAATAATTTATTTTTGCTGCAATAATTCAATATTTTCCTCATTTAAGAGGCATTCTCCGTCATACTCTACTCTAGAATACTTATCTTCTGAAAGGTACTCTTCATCCTTTGTTAGCACATCAGTATGCTAATCCAAGTTCTCCTCTGAACTCTGGGAACTTTCATTAATTTTTATGACAGCTTCATAAGACTTCGAATCCTCTGCAAAACCTTCACTCACAAAACAATTATTAAAATTAAAAACATAAGGCCTCAGTGCCTCTTCTTCCTTTGGCAACATTTCAGTATGTTGCTTTGAACTACCCCAACAGTTCACTGATCTCCATTCTTAATCTTCACCGAGAACCTCACCCTGTTCTGGTTCACAAATGGAAACTTCCATTTCCAACTCTGCTTCTGTGGGTTTTCTCATTAGCCACTTCACCTGCCTTTATTGTAGCCTTCTCTTTAACTTGTGCCACTTTAATTCTTTTTTCCTTAAGACCCAACCTTGTCTCTGGCTTTCCTCCAGTATCCTCCTTAATGCATCGAGTTGTTCTTTTAACTCTACAATTTCTTTGTCAAGCTCCTCTTGACTCATTCTCTTACCATTTTCCTTGGAATCCTCCTTCTTCACTTTTCTTCTGTGTGGTTTTCCTCAGAACCTCTACTATGACTATCAGTAGTCATCTTCTTCTCCATCTTTATGAGTTCCTCACTCACTCACTATGAGTTGTATTAAGCCTCTGCAACAACAAGTCCTCCCTGTTGCCACTTACCTCACCAAGCTTTCCTCTGTACTTGGTATTTTGGAAATCCCTTGGTTATTTATCTCTGGAACCTCTTTTGAGCACTTCTCTCTGCTCCTTCTAGGCTTCAACTCATCTGCACCTTTTAATAACACAATTTTCCTCTTTATCTAATCTCTGTTAGAATTCTTCAAGGTTCTGCCACATTCTCCTTTCATTCAAAAACTCTTAGCAGCTTCCTTCATCCTTGAGCAATTCTACCCACCTCCTCTGTGGAATTTCCTTTATGATCTTCCCTATGGGCTGCAACAATACCTCTGTAGTAACAAGTCTCCTTTTTGTTACATATGCTTCACTAAGCTTCTCTCCTCTGAGCTCAGTCTTTTGGCATCTCTCTGGTTCTTTCCTTTGGAACCAATTGAGCACTCCTTGCTCTAGGTTGTTGCAATATTTTTACCTTCTTATGTCACTACCTTCAAGACCTCTGCATGATCTTGTTCTACCATTCACCTGTACTTTGAATGGATTATTCTATGTTTCCTTGCATCTGCAAATTCTCCCAATATTCTACTACACTTTATCTCTGTGTGCCTGTCTGTATGTCGGATTTAAAATCTGATATCCTCTTGCCTGCATACACATCTTTAAAACACAACACATAATTTTCTTATTCTGCTTTGATACCAAATGATGCTAGACTAATCTAACTTTACCCACAATATGTATGTGAAATGGATAATCTATTATGTCCCAGGAATATCAATTTCCTTGTCTAGTCAAACCTTCACTTTTTAAGGCTTTAGGCTTCTTAATTAACCTCATACGAAAATGTTTCAATAAATATCCAATATTCTAAACCTTAATTAACCTTTCCAGTGAAATCTTATTCAACCCTCATAAACTTTGGTTAATTCTATACCCCGCACATATTAACCAAACCCCATACCATGGTCTCTAACTTTGGTTAAACTTCACCTAACCCATAAAACCTTAATCCACTTTATTTCTATTATTCCTCGTATAATAGAAATACTCCACAAAACTTACCTTTCCACCAATCCACAACTTTGGCACATTTACCGATGCTTACTTTATCACGTTCAACCTCCACCATTGATTTCACTCCACCAAATCAATGGCTATTGCGTGATCTCCATTCATCCTCCAGAACTCAAACAAATTTAACTTCCATTGATAAACACATCGGGTCCGCTCAAAATATTAACTTGCGTGCACTTTTCCACGCAATTACCATCTGATCCATCAATCCTTGGACGTCCTCATCACCATAACTCAACAGGATTAACTCCAATGCATAAACCCTCATCGAGTCGGTTTTTCAAATATTCCTTCGCTCTTGCTTAGCACGCGATATCCAACCGAACTTAGATTCAACGGACGTTCTGATCACCTCCGAACTTCAACTGAATTAAGATATGGTCCATAAACCTCATCGGGTCCATTTTCAGGAAACCACTTACGGTTTTGACGTCGCGCGAAAACCACTTCCGCCTAAGGAAACCACTCCTCTATTCCGCTAGAACTTGGGTTTAATCTCCACCATTCATCTCTTTTACTTTATGTTGTGTGGCTTAATCTTGGTCTCCCATCACCTTCAACCTCATTCGTTGGTCTTATAGATCCAACGAATCTTGTGCATGTTTACTTTATTCCTTCATGCCTTTCCTTTACTTCGTTTTTATGTGATTTCTCAAGGTTCTTCTATGGTTTCAGGTTACTTCAGGGTTTCATGTCTTTAGTTGTTTTGCAACACAACTCCCTCTCATACTTACTCCGCGTACTCTTAAACACAGTCACTCCTGAACCTCAGTTGTGATCCTTCAAATGGATTCAAGTGATCCAACACGATCCTTCATCCTCCACACTACTCTGTGTTCTGCCCGGACTACATATACTATGTAGAAACTCTAATCCACACACAATTCATAACTCCATTAATCAATACACACCACACAATTCAAAATCGAATTCTTTGTATTGATAAATAAATATTTACATAAGAGTCTCTCTCTCTGGCCTGACTTTCTAATCAGTGGCCTTTGTTTTCCTACCTGCTCGTAGGCTTACAGTAAAACCTATCTAACTCTCGAACTAATTCCTAATTAGCTAACCCTTGACTATGCCTTTTAGGCTTACATTTATACAAAAGGATTCTACAACCAATTCTTGGTTTAGATCCATAACCTTCTCAACAAAATCCTAAAATCTCTTCCTTATCTCTAAGGATCCTCTCTAATCCACAAAATCATGAACTAACTCCTAATCTAATTTTTACAATTAATTCTCAAATCTTTCAACTATCCTAATTCTCTCATGTTCTCCTACATTCAAGAACATTTACAAATATGCCTCACTATACTTAATTAAATCCCTATTCTAGCTTCTCTCATTAAAATCACTCAAAACCTTAATAATTACATTAATTCAAAATGTAGGAAACCAACTTCTTTGAAAACAAAAGACCCCCCATGTCTACTAAAATACAACGATATTGTTGAGCTGAATGCTCCTGCATCAAGGTTATATAGAAATCTTCCTAAATATTCCTCTAAAATTTCATCTTCTTGTTGAGACATTCTAAAAATATCATTCTTTGAATCTCTATGCCTACAGTATGCTTGATATTTCTTAAGGAAATTTTTTCTCATGTCTACCCAACTGGTGATAGTATGTTCACCTAATCCCATGAACCACTTTAATGCAGATGCTTTAAGAGTGGCAGGGAAAAGACTAAGCTTATGTGTATCATCAATATGGCCATAGGTACGACATAGAATATCAAATTCAAACAAGAATGAGTCAGGATCTTCAAAATACACACCATAGAAATTTGGTAAAACAAAGAGTGGAATATTTTTCATTTTTACCTCTTCTCCCAAAATTTCTCTAGTGTCTAAGATTGGAAATCCAAAAGTAGTTTCTTGGTCATTTTCTACTCTTTCATCTTCCCTTCTCTTATTTCCATTTTCTCTTTTGGTATTGCCTTCTCTTTTTCTCTCTTCTCTTTTCATTTCAAACTCTCTTTGTTGTCTTTCATATTGTATCTGTTGTTTTTGGGTTAGTCCTGGAATATTTGATCCTTGTCCTTCTTTTGCCATCTCTTTTTTAGCTGTTTCAAATGTTTCAATAAAAATAGGAGATTGCACGTCTTTAACTTTCTCAAATTGTTCAAGGATAGGTTGAACAATTGGTTTTCTTGTTTCTTTTTGTTTTCCTATAGAAGATGTTTCCACTTGTGTTTGTTTTCTTTTTACTCCATAAGCCAACAAAGTTTATCTTTCAACAAGAGTTAACCTTTGCCCTTAACGTTATTTTTCATGTGACTCTTCAAAAGTTGGTTTTCTAGCAATTGATGTAGTTAGGGTGAATGTAGCCTACTCCTACCAATGGTTGAGTACTTGGGGGGGTATTGTTTTGTATATATACCATTTTCATCTCTTTGTCTAGGCATGAATAACCATAATGAAAAAGTGTTTTTGTTTTTATGTTTTCTTGGTGTTTTTGTTTTTGTTTTTTATATGTTTTCTAAACAATCTTCCTAACTAGTTGTATCTAAGTGTGCTTCCCCGACAACGACGCCAAAAATGTAAGTCTAATTTATTGAGGTAAACTAGAGCATGTATTTTAATATCAATCCGGGTTGGTAAACTTAGAAACACACCAAATAATATGGATCTTAGATCTAACTAGTTTAGAAACCAATTGCTTAGATACTAAAAAATGAATAAATGCATGCTATAATCTGAAAATGGAAAGCTACAAGCATAAATTGTTGAAAGGTAAAACTATAAAGACCTTTTATAAAACATCGTTATGATGAGAGAGTCTCATCAAACTCATCAAAGTAGGCTTTATCAAAGTTCTTTTCTATTAAAGCAAGAAAACTATTCTAGGGAAGCATATAAATCTGTTCTATGAAAGCATATGAAAAGTGAACAATGATCTTATTCAATTTTGGATAACAAGGAATAGGTTCTTGTCTCAGAGGTCTTGATTGTCCTTCCTTATTGCTTCTATTCATTCAACAAAATCATTTTCACTTATATAAATTACCAAAGCATAGAAATAAAGTATATAAATCTAATCTAGGAAAGCAGGGGAAAAAATGAATATTGATTTCAATTCAATCCTAGTTAACAAAAAAGAGGCTCTAACTTAGAGAACTGGTTTGTCCTTATTTATTGAAACTAATAATTCAACATAAATCATTTTCACTAAATAAATGGCCATGGCATGCAAGTGATTTTATACAAGAAATATTCACAATTGATTAAAACATAAATACAATATTAACTCAGAAAATGAAAATGCTAACATATATTTACATCTATGCACATAAATCAACAATAGTGTACTTAGCTCAACATGGGGGCCCTCCACCTTTGCCTAGTACACTTCAAGACAATAAGCTACAGCAAGTATTCATTCACATTACACATAAAAGTATGAACAAGAAAATAAGAAAGCAAGTCTTAATCTCAAATTGTATTCACAAAATAATAGTCACCATCATATATGTTCATAGTTGTTGGTAGCCTTGCTTAAATAGGCTAAAAAGTATAACATAATTACTATATTTATTGTAACCACCTAAAAAGAGTCCTTTTACATTTATTGGGTTGAATTCATCCTTTTAGTTGCATAAAATATGGACTAATCCCAAAAATCCTAAATCCTCCCCTAAATTAGGGGTTTTCCTCGACGATTGGTCAAGTTTGACCAGTGTTAATCGAGCCTATTTTAACTAATTTTGATTGGGCCAATAGGTATTCCACCATGTTTGGTTCATGTAGTTTCAAAATATATCCTTAATTTGCGCCCAAGCATCCTACAAACATAACTTTAGACGAGCCATTACAAGCTTTTATGATTCTGCCTGAATTTAACTTTAATGCTCATTTTTTCCTCAAACACTTAAAAATCAAAAGACATAGTTTAGCTATCTTGGTATGCATTAGAAGATATAAAACATGATGAAAATGATAGAAAATCGATTATAGCGATGGAAAGAGTGATGTAATAGGTGTGGCAAAAAGAGTCAAAATCGAGAGCTAACAAATGCCTCTTATGGTGTCTTGTTCTCCAATATCCTTTGACAACACCAGTTATGGATGTAGACTTTTTTGTTGTATGTCTGTGCCCAAAGAAACATTGCCAAGTGCTCATCATGAATCATGGCGTTATTATCCCCTATTATGGATCAATTCTTCCATTTTGCAATCCCATTATGTTGTGTATTGTATACTCTTGAACTCTTTGGAGATACACTATTTCCCATTATCAATATTAAGACTTTGATCTTCTTCCATGTTTAGTTTTCAACTAGAGATTTAAAATCTTGAAACCCGCTAAAGATATCATCCATATCCTTTAGGAAGTAGAGCCAAGTTTTGCAAGAGAAATCAATCAATGAATAAAACATTCATGTAATTGATGCCAATAACATTGGGCCACAAACATTTGAATGCAATATGTCTAGAATTTCCTTAAACCTATGGTTGTTGCTTGAGAAAACAACATTGACATGATTTCTAAGTGTGCATCCTCTATATAGTCCATGTTGCTCAATATTGAACTCTAGAAGACCTGTGACTATCTTATCCATAATAAGCAAGGCCCTATGATGTAGGTTCCTCATCCACTTGCACCAAAACTTGCACAAGTTGTCATTGTTATGAATTAGGGCCTTAACATGTGCACCCTAAAACCTATCAAGATTATAGTTTCTAACCCCTAATATTACCTAATTTGTATTTGGGTTAGATTACTTCTGCCTTATGATGACCTATTGGTTCTTGAACCTAACTGCAAAGCCCTTATCCTCCATAACCAAAGTTAAAAACAAGTTCTTCGTAAGACTTCGAAAAAAGAAGACATAATCAAAATCTAAAGAGATACCTAATTGGAGTTGAAAGGAAATAACAGCAACTCCTACTAGCAGTACCTTGCATCATCAAAGAGCTCAACTTATACTGTCGAGTCTTGCTTATTTAGACTAGAAATCAATATCATGATGATGTGATATGATGAGATGATCCATTGTTCACAACCATGCATTCCTTGAATCTATATTAGTAAAGAAGTAAGATGCCATCAAGAAATCCTTCTTAACTTTGGCTTAAAACTTGTTCATCTAAGTTTTTGTAGAGTCTACTTCCTATTGTTATTGTTACTTCACTTTACCCTTCCTCTTATCTAGATACTATGATGCATAGTGACCATGCATATGATAAATGAAGCACTTGATTTCACTCAGGCCCTTTCCTAGCTATGACGTTGGATCCTTACTATTTTCCTTACTTTATTGGGTCCTTTACCTCCACCCTTATTTGATTGAACCAATAGAACTAGGTTCTCATCACCAACCTTCTTACTAGTCTTTAACTACACATGTGTCTCCACTTAGATATAGTCATCTTGCAACCTTTTAAAGTTAGGAAGGTTCTCATGAGAACAAATATCTTTAACAAATGGTTACTGTGACATTCAGAAACCACTCATGTTCATTGGTGTTGCATCTGTAACCTTCTTCTTAACTACAACAAGTTGATCATGTTATCACATTTGTTTAAGTTTGAAATTTTTTAAATGTTGATAATTGTAGTATCAGTGAAATATTTGTAATAAACAGGGAACAATGTTGATAATGGGACCATCAATGCTATTGTGATTTTGGAAAAAAATTATAAAAAAAATATGATGACTACGGGAGTGTCAGCATTATCGGATGTTTGAAATTGCAGACAAAAGAATTTTTGCAAGTAAAAAGGGTATCAACCCCAAAACGAAGAAATTCAAATCTCTATTTTGAATTGTGTTGACATGTTCCACATCAACAAAAAGGTAATTATTTCTCGAACACACTCTGTTAGATCAGAAAGGAGAAAAAACATGTTGAAAGGATCATTTTTGCCGCTGAAGTGGTGTGTGGGTTAGTTTTAAGGATCAAAGGGTTAAATATTTGATATCTTTTGTTAGTTAGTTATCATAGTACACAACCATAACATGTTCTTTAATAAATTTCCCCATATAGAAAATTTATCCATTTCAGTTGTGATTATTGTCATCTTTTATTGCTTAAAAAACTCGTTTTGTTGAGTTATTCGCCAAAGATCAAGGATCGAATCTTGATCCTTTGTTTTTGTGTGTTTAGTAGGCTGTGAAGAGCAATGGGGAAAAGCGGGAAGTTAAATAGGAATGAGCCAAAAGGGCCTGATCTTCTTGAGATCTACCCAAAGATTTAGCAACAGTTTCGACAGGTCAGATGGGAGGAATTATTCAAGCGGTGCACCGATTTTCACGATGAAGTAGCACGAGCATTTGTCCAGGGCTTCGATGGAAAATGAGTAGAGGTTGGAGGAATTTATTTCTAAGTGACTAAGGAATTAATTTATGAGGTCACAACTCTGCCCACAGATGGAGAGAAAGATTTTATAAGCCACATCTTATCTAGAATTGATGTGTCTTTTGTTTTTGAAGGACAAATTCAAACAAAATAACTGGAGAGCAGGGGCGCAGAGGGCTTGGTTGAAAGACAAATGGCATAATTTACTATGTATTGTTCAGTCCTATTTCACCTGTGAGGGGCGCTACAACCATGTCAACCACTACCATTTATGTTTTCTTTCTCATCTGGCAGGCCAAAGAAGAATCAATGCCTCTTACTTTTTGTTAGAAAGTTTGAAACATATGGCCGCTTAGGTTTGAGCCTGGATAGACCCATCTTCACGTTGATTTGGGGTAACATTGGATGTGCTCTAAGCCTCAAATTTTGTAGGGAGGCTTGGGCACATGCATTCCAAAGAACCCAGAAAGTGTTTTGGGAAATTCCACCCAGAAGTGAAGTTATTAAAATAATTAATATTTCAAATGGGGTTCCTAAGTCTAAACTAAGGAAAATTAAAATATTAATGGGTATTAATCTAATCATGGGTGAAACTTCTAGAAAAAGACACGGATCAAGCCAAAACAATTTGAGCCTTTGATTAAGATTTAATCTAGGCTGGTGGTTGTCTAACAGGAAGATATAATAAGGGCTTGAGGGTCATTTGAAAAATACACTGAGAAATCAAGGAAATCGATTTTCTAAAGTGATAACTTCTCAGGAGGAAAAATTGATTGAAGATATTTCTTGCAGTAGAGGGGCAATGAGAATCCAAAAGAAGGAATTTCTATAGAGTACGAGGTAGAGGGAGAATAGAAAGACATCTAGAGGAAGGTTGACACTAGCCCATGCAATGCTGATGTAGATGCAACACAATCCTTGAGGGGAAGCCAAGTTTCCTGCTAAGGGGAAGTCAAAATTCAGTTGTAGGAAGCTAGGGTGTGAGCCTGGGAGGTAGAAGTTCAATTTTCTCAATAAGCAAAGGATCCGGAAGAGGGGCAACATAATAGCCAGCAAGGCTAACGTAGAAATTGTCGGGAGTTACGCGGTTCTGCACAGAGGGTGATGCAGAGCTTCCAGTTCATCAAGATCAATCACCGATTCTCCTAGTAACAAGGTGAGATAATTTCACCAGTCTTTGTTTAGTATTCTCTCTGTATCGGATTGCTAGTTGAGCATCCTATAATTGTCCTCAGATTTTCTCTTGCATAATAGAGTTGTTGCACCGGTTTTCCAGCATTGGGTTTTTCTGGGGAATTTTTTCCAAAAACAAC
>APFE031568014.1:5092-16192 GCA_000404065.3 Pinus taeda | reverse complement strand
AATGAAGATTAAATAATTCTCTAAAAAGGATTAATAAAGTGTTATTTCTAAGAAATACTAATTCACCCCCCTCGCAGTATTTCCAACAATTGGTATTAGAGCCTGGTTCCTTCAGTATCAGTTTAACAACTAGAAGGAGATCATGGAGTACACCAAGAATAAAGTTCCTCTATTTAATCGAGATAATTATGCACTTTGGAGTAGAAGGATGCATGTTTATTTCCTTGCGCAAGAATATGAAGTTTGGAAAATAGCCGAGCAATGCTACAAAGAAGCAACAAATAAACAACGTAAGAAAAATATCGAAAATGATGACAAAGGAAACGATATTATTATAAGTGGACTTATTCAAACTGTCTATGGTAAAGTATTGGGTTGTAAAACAACTAAGGAATTATGGGACAAGCTTCAAAACATATATGTAGGAGAATCGAAGGTCAAGGAAGCAAAAACTCAAATTTACAGAGCTATATTTGAACAACTAAGGCTGAAAGAAGATGAGAACATTGCATCTTAATTTCAATGTGTAGATGAAATAACAAATTCATTGGAAGGATTAGGAGAACTAATTGGCAAAAATGTCATCATTCGGAAAGTCCTCAAAACTCTTCCAACAAGATTCAATCCTAAGTATTATGTCTTAGAAGATAGATCATATCTAAGTAACTTGAGAATGGATGAACTACATGGGATACTTACAACATATGAAATGAGGATTGAAGAGGAAAAAGGTTCATCTAATATATAAACCACATTTTCAGCATCCAAGAAGATTGCTAGGGGAAAACAAGTATCTAAACCAAGATCTAGTAATTGCAAAGAAGAGGAAGAAGAAGAGGAATTTTCAGATGAAGAATTTTCCTACCATACAAGGAATATGAAAAGAGGAACAGGTAAGTACAAAGGAAAACCTTTGTTAGAATGTTTTAATTGTGGTGAGATTGGTCATTTTCCAGCTAAGTCCTCATAACAATGAAACATATATAAAAGGAAAGAAGAGTTAACAAAATTTCAACAATAAGAAAGGGTTTAAGAAAAGCTTCTTCTCCAAGGAAGATAGCTCCTCATTTGAAGAAGAAAGTGACAATGGCGAAGAAAATAAAGAAAGAGTATTATTTATGGCGAGGCACAAAAAGAAGGAGGAACTTGACGGAGAAGAAGATGAATAAGAAGAAATGACTGAAATAGAATTTCAAAACAAAGTTATGAGAGTTATAAAAGAAATTAAAACAAAAAGGAAAAATGTCAATTCTCTGGGCATCGAATTGAAGGAAGTAAACTAACATGGCAAGAACCTCAAAAAAAGGAATTCCTAAGAAATCATTAGTCTCATATTACAATGAGAAGAATCCAAATGAATTGAAGAATCACTCAGGAATGAGGTAAAACAAAGAAACAAGGCAAGGAAAGAACTAGAAGCCGAAATAGTCTCTCTATGAAAGGAAGCAAAAAGGGGAAATTTCCAACAGAACCTTGCAAAGTAGCTCTAGAGCATTGGAACAGTTCATGAGTAGCCAAATGAAAAATCAAAATGAAGGACAAAACAAGATTAAACATTACAACACTCCAAGAAGTAATCAAGAGACAGTTCTTTCTCCAAGAAGGACGGAATACATAAGACCATTCAGACAAGATAACTCATCCAAGTACAAAAATTGGTTTCATGGTTATTGTTTTTCATGTCCTAACTTTGGGAATATGGCTAGGAATTTTCAAAACAGGTACACTTATCAAATATATTATCAATGGAATAAGAAACCTAGAATAAGGTATCCTAGAAGTAGGTTTGTAGGATCACAAGACAAGTTTCACAATGACTTTTACATTAGAAGTTTACATCACATGCACTATTATTCAGGGCCAACATTGAATGTTACAAATTCAATAAGTATGGGAACATAACTTGACATTGCAGGTAAAACATGGAATCCTCCATGAATAAAAACCTTAATATCAGGTATAGGAAATAACAATAGATGCAAATGATAAAGTTTCTGCAATAATGCTTTCAGGCTTTGCAAAGGAAACAAATCGTGAGGTGGCAACAAGTACATTAGATGATGAAAAGGTTAAGGATTATCCAACCAAAGAGATGGGTGGTACATTGTTTTAAATAATCTAGCATGATGACTCCCTGGATATTGAAGAGGGGGAGTCTAAGCAACAACAATGGCATATTTGAAGATCAATCATTGGCAAGTTGATAGATGCCATACATAAATGAATATTGTGGATAATTTCAGTCGTAGGAAAATTTAATTCATATTGACAGATATAATCAATAGTAACAGTTCATGTGAAGCATAGTATGCCAAGCAAACATTAAGAAAATAATTTTGAAGCTAACAAGTTGTAAGCAACATATGGATTATTTAATTATGGATACAAACCAAATGTGATTCAAGTAGTTAGATAGATAGCCCGATTCCAAGAACCATCAAAAGAATCTCATGTCATTGTAGCAGAAATGATCTTTCGATATCTCAAGGGAACTGCAAAATATGGACTATGGCATCCTAAAGGAAATGAGTTAACTATTACAACATATAGAGATGTTGATTGGGTAGGAAGTATCAAGGATCGTAAAAGTACTAGTGAAGCATCTTTCTATCTAGGTGGTTTTCATGTTTCATGGTTTATCAAGAAACAATCATCAATATCCTTATCCACAACAAAAGTAGAACACATAGCAACAACAACTTGTTATACGTAGGTTCTCTGGATGAAACCAACATTTCAACATTTTCAAGTGAAGTTTGATGAGCCCATTCCATTCTTCTACGATAACACCAGTGCCATAAGAAACTCCAAGAACATTGTGATGCATTAAAAAATAAAACACATTCTGATCATGTATCACTTTGTTAGAGAATAAGTTGTAGAGAAGAACATAAAAGTTGAATACATTGGGGCCAAAGAACAAATCGTTGATATATTTTCCAAACCACTACCTCGTGAAACCTTTGAGTATTGTCGCCAAAAATTTATGATTCTCCAAAAGTGTCATTAGAATGTTCTTTTATCTCATCTAGTAGATAGGGGGAATTGAGGCAAGTTATAAGTCCACGGGAAAGGCAGGTTGTCAGGGGGAGTTACCATTTTCCATTGATGTCAAAGGGGGAGAGAAAGCATTAGAAAGGTTAGAAGCATGGTTTTTGGGGGAGTAATTGTGTTTCCATCAATCCAAAAGGGGAATATTTTTGATAAGTGGTTGTCATTGATGTAAACCAAAGCAGTACCAAGAGCTACCCTAATCTGCGATGGTAAATTTGACATGGAAATTCATGTAATCTCGTGTCAAGATCCTTTTAGATAGATTCTCCTCAACAAGATGTTTCTGTTGATATATGGTATGCCCCTGGTTCCTGCGGGTTTGAGAAAAAATTAAGTTTGAAGTTAAAGACCCAATTTTGTGGGCTAAAACCCCAGGGGGTAGTGACATGACACATTATTCACCTATGGTTTTGAATATATGACAATTATTCTTTCTACAATCTCATTGTGTATAAGTTGAACATCTTTAAGAATCAAAGGTATTAACTCAATCATTGACTTCACAATCTTGGTAGGGCTAAATGCACTAAGCTTATCATTGGTTTTTTTACTATTAACATCAAATTTAAGGCTTTTATTAAGATTTATAAAGTAATAAATTTGTAAAAGGCATCAAGATGTTTTGCATCATCAACAAGGTATCTTTCACAAATAGAAAATTCCAATTCATTTACCAGAAATCCTAGCGGTCTTCTTTCTTGGGTCTCAACGCACGTAAAAATTAAACATCAAGTTAATTTGTCCTCTAATGTTTAATCCTTGCACCCAAGAATACCAGGAATCTCTTCTTAAAATTATAAATTCACTTGCATTAGGCTAACGACTCTCTTAACTTATCATGTAAGGCATTCATTATTCAATTTATTAATATCTTGAAACCTCTAACTCTTCAAACTTTCATATTTACAAACCCTTCCACTTAAACCTTAGTATATAAAACAGATAATATACATCATTCTCCATAATTCCCTTCTTATGACTCACCTGTAAGACTACCTTTGAAATTATTTTCAGTCATCCTTGAGGAAGTAATTCAGATCATTGGTAAGGGATAGGGTTTGATCTCTTTTGAAAGTTTGATTTTTCTAGAGATGTGTTTGAGTGCAGGACATCAACCTTACAAAAATGAAACAGAAGTGAGGGATTATTACATTATTTTTGGGATCTAGTGATTCATTGGACATGTAGTTCTGAAGTTCGATGGGAAAGGTTGCATGCCTAGTTTAGCCATAATCCTTTCAAAAGATTGTTTCTAATTTGCGGCTACAAGAGAGAAACTTCATTAAGGCAACGAGGTAGCATAATCATCTCATTTTCTACCACAAGAGAGATTTTATGAAACCATTCTTGGTGAAAAAGATTAGCAAGGTCCTTTTTATACAGTCCACGTGATCATCAAAAACCTTACCCTATAGTGAAGCAGTCAAATAAAAGAATAGGAGAACTACAACAATAAACAATGGCTTGAGAACAAGGCAATTTCATTTACAAATTGTTTCATTGTCAAGGATAGAAAAAGAGTAGTAAGATGGATTCCAGGCTTATGTTTTAGACTAGTTTATGTCTAGTTAGGGTTTGTTTCCAATTTATTTTAGGCCTAGTTGTGAATTTGGACCCGTGGTTGTTTATCTTTCCAAAGGGAATAGAAGTCTAGGAAATCTTCTCTAGTTCTTTAAGACCAATCTCGTCTGGGCAGAAAAGCCTATTTTAGTTTTTCTGTTAAAAACAGAGTTAAGATTCCTTTATTCTAAGGTTAGTTTTAAGTCCATTAGAATTAAGTTTAGGAGTATTTTTTTAAGGTTTTTTGTATTAACGTTGTGTGTTCAAGCATTAAGACTTCGAGGTGAAAAAGACAACACTGTAGTACATTCTTCCTGCATCAAGGTAAATCAAGTTAAGTTTGTGTATAAATGTGTTTTGACATTTGTTGTGTATCTCTTATTTGCAGGTACATTCAAATGTGGAGGTAAGTATCTTTGGTAATGGGGCATTCCCTTTTCTTTTGGGAGATTGGAGACATGTGTTTATTTTTAGGTATAAGACACCTACTACAATGAAAACTATGAATCCTATAGCAATGACAACAGTGAATCCTACGACAGTGACAATAAGATCAAAGACATCAAAATAGTGAGACCTTCTTTAGTTCAGTATAATGATCAAGAACAAGGTAGATACATTATCAAAGGCAGAAGCATATTTCATGATTGACAAGCAGATTGTTGTGGTATAGTGCAAAGGTTGGTATCTATCAATGTTGCAAAACATCAAATAAATCACTTTCATCTCCAACTTTAAATTAGAAACAAGGTAGAAGAGACAAATCTTTGTATAAAATTTATAAGTCTTGTAAAGAAGCTGTGTCATTGCCTAGAGTTGAAGAAGGAAACTTTGTTTTGGAATAAGGGTTATGGTTGGAACAAATTTTATTGGTTTGTATGGACAAGGGTTTAGTGTTGTTAGTCAGTCAAAGAAAATCATTTAAATATCATTGTAACATGGATCATTATTCCTCGTATGGGAGTCCATACTTTTAGTTTATTTTTGTCTTTATAGGGTTGTAGGGTGGCACTAGTTTGGCTAATGAAGACACCTTTAGGTTGGGTATTGTAAACACTTCAAGGTGGTAGGGTGGTGCGAGGGTGAGTTGTGTCTCACTAGGGTTGTGGGGCACCCTTTTACCTGGTTGTTGATAAAAACACGACTTTGGGGTGTCGTTCTAGTCTGAGCTAGAGAAGAATTATTTTCTAGAGTTATAGGAAGTTTTAGCTTTCTTTTTAGTTGGGGTTGGAGATTAAAGAACTTATTATAAGAGTTTGATGGTTTTTGACCCAGAGGGGGTTTTTCCACTAAAAAATGTTGTGCCTACTGTCTCTATGTTTGCATAGTTTGTTCATGATCTTACTGAATAATAATAATAATAATTATAACTGAAGATTAATATGATAACTATCCCTTTATCTTATGTCTTAATGTGAATATTTTTACCCGCTGGAGTTATGCGTGCACCTGATCATGCCCTTGGAGATTGACTTCAACCAGTAGCGCAGCGGCCTAGGCCTTGGCCCCAGCCAAGGCCCTCCCGGATCCGCCTCAGGAGGACCATGATCCTCAAAAAGCCTTCTCAGATTTGGTAAAATCACTTCCTCCCCAGCGCCCCAGACCTGCAATTTTGAAATTTGTCAAGAAGATAGATGTTCTTCATGAAGTTCAGCTGCCTCCAACCCTTCCTTGCATGGCAGCGCTATCCCTTGCCGAGAAAGGACTCATAGGGTAATTTACAGGCCTTTGGCCATCGCCAAGAACAGTTCAAAGATGGGTCGAAGGAAACTGGTCAGACAAGATCCCAGGAAAAATATTAATAAGATTCTGCGGAAAAGGGTATTACACATTCCATTTTGAATCCAAAGAAAGCAAGGATTTGATCTTCAGGAACGGGTCATACTTCATGGATTCTAGGGGTCTTTATCTCAAGAAATGGACCTCAGATTTTGATTCGGAACTGGATATCCCTAGTGTCGTTCCAGTTTGGGCCTGTCTCCCTCACCTACCTCTCCATTGCTGGGGAGATGAGTCGGTTCGGGCCATAGGGAATGTTGTTGGCAAATACATTGACCGAAGCAAGCCTAAGGACAACATGTAAGCTTGCGCAAGGATCTGTGTCGAAGTGGATCTAGGTAGAGGACTTCCTGAAGCAATAAAGCTAAAAGTGGACGACTGGAGTCATATACAGCAACTGGATTATGAGCAGATACCATTTAAATGTAAGGTATGTCATGAATACAGACATTTTACTAATAGATGCACTAAAATTGTTAATGCAGAGAATGATGAGCAAGACGGTCACTGGGAACCTGTTAAAAAGAAGAAATCAGCCCCCCCTCCCAAGCCTTCCATGGATTCTGACAACCCTAGACCCTCTAATGAGCATCCTTCCTCTTCCTCCCCCTTTCCATCTGGCCCCCTCCCTCCTAAACCGCCCCTCCCTTCCTCCTCCAACCCCTTTCTTATCCTCTCCATTGTCGATTCCACCCTTGAAAATCCCTCCACAGAGCCCCCAAACTCCCATCTATCCCAGATCATCTCTTCTCAAACCCCCCTCGAGCCCCTTTCATCAAGGATCACCATAAGCTCTTCAAAAGAACATGGAGCAACGAACGATTCATACAAAAAACCGGGACCTGGCAGAAAATCCGCTAAGCAACACAGGGATGAGAATGCCCAGAAGGACATAGCCATGGGCACACAAGCTCCAATAGAGTCCTTCATCCTTGGACACCAAGAGAAAGAGACAAGTGGCAAAGACCAAGAGAGGCAAGCACCTCTCCGCACGCCCAATGCATCATGATGAAAATCCTTTCATGGAACAACAGGGGTTTAGGGCACCCCTCTAAAATAGCTGCCCTCAGAGATCTAATTCACAATGAGAAGCTAGAAATTATGTTGATACAGGAGACAAAACAAGATCAGCAAGAAATGAAAAAAATTATAGATCAGCAGAAACAATACTTAGGAAGCATTAGCAAATCTAGAGGAGCCTCTAGAGGAATTGTCACCATTCGGGACAACAGCAAATGGATTTGTACCTCATCAGATCCCCACCAGAACTGGATCAGAACCACTCTTGACAGCAGAACAGGAAATCAAACAGTAATCATATATAATGTTTATGTTCCCAACCATTACAGAGAAAAGGAAATTTGCTGGGAGGATTTGAATACAAGCATTGATGGGGAACAAAATACAAATATTATAGTTGCAGGTGACTTCAACCTGATCTTGCATGGCAATGAAAAAAGGGGAGGAATCTTCGCTCTAGATCCCTTCAGAGGTCATCTAGAGACCATCATTCAGGATCATGAATTAGTTGATATTATTCCTAAAAATCACAGATATACCTGGAGCAATCGTAGGATTGGTAGTGGTAACATAATGGAAAGACTAGACAAATTTCTAGTCAATATCTTGTTCCTCTCATCCTTTTCTGTAGGATATACCAACATCCTCAATACCTCTGCCTCCAATCACTATCCCATCACACTAACATTGGAAACCCACTGTCCTCTTGGCCCTATTCCCTTTAAATACAACCCCCTTTGGAATCGGATTCCTGCAGCAAGAGAAATTGTTAAGGAAACTTGGAGCCAACATGTGGAAGGCTTGCCATGTTTTATTTGGGAAACCAAATTAAAAAGAACCAAGAAGGCATTAAAAGATTGGGCCAAATATAGTTATCAGGAGCCAGAGGAGACCAAAAAGAAAGTCAAAAATGAATTAGAATATGTGCATGCAAGGATCGAAGAGCATGGACTATCACAACAAAATAAAGAGCAAGAGAACACATTATACGCACAACTGAGCCACATTAATAGGGAGGAAGAAACCAAATGGCACATAAAATCTAGACAATTATGGCTTCAAGGGGGAGACAAAAATACATCCTACTTCCACAAACAGGCCACTGCTCGAAAGCTCAGAAACAATGTAAATACAATCTTGGATAGTGAAGGAAATCAGCACAGCACTCAAGAAGCCATAAGGAATGCTGCCTCTAAGCACTACAAGGACCTCCTACCTGAAGTCAAAGGGGCAGAAGACTACTCTGACTTGCTCCAGCATCTGCCCAAAGGAGTCACTAAGGAGATGAATGATAATCTAAGCAAAGAAATTGAAGAAGAGGAAATTAAAAGAGCAATCTGGAGCCTACATCCTGATAAGGCACCAGGGCCTGGCGGATTCCCCATCTGCTACTATGGGGAGTTCTGGAATCTGATAAAAAAAGACCTGACAAAGATGATTCGGTGGGTGCAAAGAAAAGGGAAACTTGGAGGATTCACCAATTCCACCTTTCTAGCCCTCATACCCAAGGAAAATCGACCTTCTTCCTTCTCCAGATTCCGCCCCATTTCCCTTTGCAACTCTTCATACAAAATTCTAACCAAAATCTTAGCCACCAGACTCAAACCCCTCCTTCCCTCCTTGATATCTGAAAATAAGGAGGTTTTCTACCCAATAGACATATCACTGATTCCATTCTTCTTGTTCAAGAAACCATCCACTCAAGTCTATCCAGTAAAGACAAAGGATTCGTTTTAAAGCTTGATCTGGCGACTGCCTTCGATAGAGTAAGGCACTCCTTCCTAATTGTTGTTCTAAATAAGATGGGCTTCGAAACCCCCTTCATTAATTTTATTGTTGCCTGTATATTTGGGCCTTGGATCTCCCTCCTGATCAATGGTAGACTAGGTGAAGCATTCCAATCCTCCCGGGGTCTCAGACAGGGCTGTCCCCTTTCCCCCTATCTCTTCATCCTCATGGCAGAATCCTTCGGTCAAGATTTGGACCACAATAGAAGAGTGGGTCTTATAACTGGTATCAAATTTGAGAATGGAGTAAAAAATATTAATCACTCACAGTTTGCTGATGATACCCTATTAATTGGGGGAGCCTCCACTACAATTGCAAGACGATTCAAGAAACTGCTAGATCAATTTATGGGGTACTCTGGAGGCTTGGTAAATCAGCTCAAAAGATGTATTTATGGATGGAACACTTAAAACCAAGTTACCCATAGCATTTCAAACATATTTGGTGTCACATGCAATCTGGAATGGACCCACTTTTCCTACTTGGGCATGCCAGTGAGTTTGGTCCCTCTGAAGGCTGAAACTTGGAACAGGATAATTGACAAAGTAAAGAGGAAAGTGCAGCAATGGGGAACACTGTGGCTCAACCCTACAAGCAGGCTCATTCTCCTTAAATCAGGTATCACTTCCCTTCCCCTTTATCGCTTCTCTCTATATAAGGCTCTTGCCATTTTTCACCATAAATTGGAAGTTGCACTTCGCCATTTCCTTTGGCAAGGGGGGAAGAATGATAAAAGCAAGTTTAATTTAGTCAGCTGGAAGCATGTCATCCAAACCCAAGATAGAGGAGGTCTTGGTATCAGATCACCAAAATTCTTAAATCTGGCCTTTGGTGCGAAAATTTTATGGAGGTTAATAACAGGACCCTCAACGTGGTGGAAAAAGGTGCCGGAGATCAAATATCTAAACTTCCCCAGGCAGCAAATTCTTGACTCCAATATCCCCAACAGAGACTCCACTAAAATCTGGAGGCTATGCAAGAAAGCACTTCCTATTATGATTCAAAATATTTCGAAAGTCCTAGGGGGGGGAGCCAGCATCAACTTTGGTATTGACAAAATCCTGGGACAACAACCCTTGATCATGCATAAAGAGGCCACTCCAGTCATCAAATATCTTAACAATAGAGGTATCCATAATCTAACTCAAATTTCCAGCTGGGACCCTCATTCCCATGTTTGGATTGGTTGGTCCTTCCCAGAAATTCCCAATGCTTTAGAACCTAGTCTCAGCTACCTGAAGACGCTCCTCCACAGCAAGGCTCCTATCAAAGAAGATGAAACGGATGGCTTTCACTGGGATTCAACAGGAAGAAATTATACAGTCAGAGCAGGTCATCAACACCTTTTCAATAACACCTTTCAGATGAGTTTGTGGAATCATTGGAAAATTGATTGGCGAACAGAGTCTCTCCCAAAAATTAAATTTTTTATATGGCTTTTGCTGAAAGGAGAAATCCTAACAGCAGAGAACTTAAAAATAAGAGGCATCAATGGCCCATCCAGATGCCCCAACTGTTGCAAGGCCGAAGAGACAATGCATCATTTATTCATAGAATGCCCCTTTGTTGTCGAATGCTGGAAAAAGATGTCCTCCATCGGCAATCTAAACTGGGAACCTTAGCACACCATAGTTGAGACAATCTACAAATGAAGAAAAAAAGAAGCAACTTGGTGAAGAGAGTGTTACACTGAAATTTGTCACCATGACTATGCAGTTAATATGGCTCCATCAATAGTCATATTATCCTCCTTGTCAAGCCTTATACCTCTGCTCTTCATGCCAAACTTCAAAAAAGAGAGAAAGTCATTAAAAAACATGTTTATCTCTGGGTACGCAGGTTCTCTCTACCTTGCCTGCGTGTACGCATCCCAAGCTCATTGTACCTGCGTACTTGTAC
>APFE031568012.1:0-14254 GCA_000404065.3 Pinus taeda | reverse complement strand
TGTTATACCACCATTCAGCCAGAGGCAACCATTTGTCCCATTGTGTTTGTTTATCAGATACAAAGCAACGAAGATATCCTTCCAAACATTTGTTTACTATCTCAGTTTGCCCATCAGATTGAGGATGATAAGATGAGCATGAGCTAAGTGAGTACCAAGACAAGAAAATAATTATGTCCAAAAATTTCCAGTGAAAATGGAATCTCTGTCACTTACAATAATCTTTGGGGTTAGACTGTTAGGTCCCTATACTACTAGTGTAATCCATTATTGTTATTAATAAAACCCCCTTATTATATTTTTGTGCCCATGTAGTCCCCATATTGTTATTATTATGCCCCATAGAAGCTGACTATTGTTATTATTGTCCCTTACATTATTATCGTTATGTGAGCTCTAATTATATTATGACCCCTTAGAGTCTTATATATAGAAAGGAGGTCTTGTCATTTGTATCATCCAAGAATTGTTCATTTGTGTAATGTAAAGGAGGTTTCCCCCTCGAAGAGGCTTATTTCTAAGGCATTCATCTATCTTTTCTATCTTTTTTTGAGCTGGTTTCATAACATCTGGTATGAAAGCTTTGGATTTTAGGGTTTCGCTGCTCCAAACAGGTCATTGTAGTATTTTTTCTATAACTATTTTTCTGTGACATTTCAGAAGCTAAAACAAAAACCCATTAGAGAAGAAATGTTGCTGAAGTGTGTGTCTAAATGTTAGATGTGTCTCGCCATATGTCGAGATATATGATCTAAGGAAGTTAGGGTTTTTCCAAACTCCCAAATTACGTCCTAAACAGGTGACCTTCGGAAAATCATCATAATTTACTCTTTGAGAAACAAATTGAAATTTTGTAAGAAGTTACAGAAAGAGGATGGACTGTAGCTTTTTGTGTATAGTTTCAGATCCAAAGGTTGAAATAGTGACACACGACACGTCATACAAGTTTGTTGTACTGAAACATTATATAATCAAGCCATCTTAGGAGATTGGGCATAACTCTTTCTTGAAGAATCGAATGCTGATTAGACTTGCAACGTTAGAAAGAGGACTCAGATGGCTACTGCAGGAGACAATTTTAGAACTTTGAGATCTGAAAGTATATAGTTATAGTCATTTCAATATCGCACTCTTGAAATCAAGAAAAGGTGATATTAGGAAGTTTGATGGAATAGATCCAGTAAGTCGGATACTACAGATGGAGAAATATTTTGATCTACATGGTGTACGACTATTACAAAAGTTATATATTGCATCTTCATATTTAGAATCGGATCAACTTTTATGGTATAAAGGGCTTTGTTCTCATAAACATCTTGTTACATGGACAATTTTCATGGATGGAATGATAGCACATTATAAGGATACAGAGAGCAACACCTTCTTTAGAGAAACACCACAACAATTGGAAGAAAAGAGAGAAAAATGGCTTCGTTACAATTTTAATAACAAATACATTAAAGGTCATAAGTGTGGTGAGAATAAATTACTTTACATTGATTGTGTAGAGGAGGAAGGAAAGGATCAAGAAACGTCAAAAGAAGAGTATATACACAAGGAACAAACCCTAGAGAAAGAAGAAATGAATCTGACGATATCTTGTAAAGCACTGTAAAGAATTACCACTCCTAAAAATCTGAAGATAGAAGGACATATTAAGAAGAAAAATGTTCAAGAAGTGAAAGATCACATCGAGAAACAAGAAATGAATCTGAATATATCTTGTAATGCCTATTCATGAAGCCACGTAACCCATCATTTGATCCCTCAACAGCAGTCATAACCTCAGCACTAGTTTGGGTGAGATTGGCAAGCCTACCTTTGCATCTTTGGAATCTCTCCTCATTAAAAACCATTGGGAATGCAATTGGGGAATTTTACTACAAGTTCCTAGAAACAAAGGAATATGCTCGAACCACCTATGACATGCATTTGTGTGGAAATCGACTTCAGCGCCGAATTCCCAGCTGAAAAAAACCTAATAAGTAAAGACTTTGTGTGAAACCAGAAACTCGATTATGAAAGTGTCCTCTTCAGATGTCAATCCCGCTTTGAGATAGGCCATATAGACAAGAATTGCCCAAAATTTTCCTAGAAAAATTCTTCTAGAAAAAACCACCACTAATCTACATGGTGGGAAGGAGCACAAAAAAAACACTATAGTGTCATCAAAGAAGAATGCTCTAGAGAAAACTCTGAATCACAAGAAATCAGGCAAGAAAGAAACAAATGTCAAGACAAGCAGGGAGAAAGCCCCGCCCAACAACAAAAAAGTGAACTTGACGACCACTCAAGCATCAATAGTTATCAGGATTTGAATAACGCACAAAATAAATATTCATTTAACAGCAAAGAAGATCTCGTAGACCAAACTTCTTCTCCAAATATCTTCAAAAGGACGAACACAATAGATCGCGAAGCTAAGACAACAATGTCCCAAGAACTAGAAGAGATGAAGGAGATGCAAGATAAAGGAAGTTGGAAGACCGTAGAGAAAAAAAGAAAGCTACAACACCAATCTCGCCAAGAAAGACAAGGAGCGAGACAATTAAAAACTAAGAAAATTATAGGTCCGATAGACCAATTTGGTCTCAGTGGATGTTAACTAATATCATCATCATCATCATCATCAATATGTTAAATGATTAATGATGTTAATGGATATCTTTTAAAACATATTTTTTTTTTTTTCTGAATCAGAGCTAAATCTATTAAAAAAAGTGGAAAATATTTACAATGAGGACAGCGCCTCAGAGGGCCAGTTTCCTGGCCCTTAGCTTAGAGAATCGAGAGCAGAATATGAGTACTGTGCCTGAAGAAAAAGAAGAGCAACCAGGCAGCAGGCGAGTGCTAGACATTACAGTGGACATTACAAAAAGGCTTCGTGCTTGCTGGGGAAGCCAAGCAGAGGAAGCCAACCAGCAAAAATCCCATCCGAGAGCTGCAGACAGTTATGGCGATCGCCTTCCATCCAGCTGCCGCGTCGATGGCCATGTGCTGGGCACGTTGGATGCTGAGGTGTTGGCGCCTGGCGATCACCCGGATCCGGGGGAATTTCTTGCCCGGGAGGTTTGTCTTCTTCGACCAGCTGAAGAAAATGTCTAAGTTGCTCTTCTGTGCCAATGGTGAGAGTGGTGCCTGAGAAGATGTCCCTTTTGGATTCAACCCCAACATTTGCCAAAAAATCTGCGAGTTTGTTTCCTTCACGCAAGGTGTGCTGGAAGGAGACGGCCTGATACTGAATAAACCATTGATGGATGAGATCCAGTCGGTGAGCCATTCTCCAGCTTTGACTGACTTTGTGAACAGGAGTTCCCTCGGAAAGTTTTTTGCACATATTTATAATGATTTGTGAATCACCTTCAATTTTTAGCGGAAAGAGGCTGTGCTTTTGAGCCTGGAGAAGGCCTTGCCAGAGTCCTTCTAGTTCTGAGGAATTATTTGTATCCCATCCATTAGAGCCTGAATAAATGAGATGCGGGGTGCCTTTGTTATCTCTGAAAACCCCACCGAATCCAGAAGGCCCTGGGTTTCCTTTCGAAGCTCCATCGAAATTAAGCTGGAAGAGATTAGGAGGGGGGGGAGTCCAGCCTTTGTCTTTCTCTTGATGGTTGGGATTGGTACTTATGGACGAAATCTGGTGTGAAAGGGTGATTTGCCAATTGCTCCATATAGATTGTTTAGAGGGAGTCGAGGGGAGATCCTCAGCTGTCCAGCTATGAACGGAGAGCGTGTCTTTGAGGAACTTGAGGAGGATATGCCAGAGTTGATCAATTGATTGATGCTGATCTTTGAAGATACGACGGTTTCTTTCTTTCCAGATATTCCATAGTAAGAACCCAGGAAGAAGTTGCCAAAGAGAGTTGAGGAGCTTGCTTTGATATGGAGTATGGGGCCAATTGCAGAGAGTCGCCTTGAGGTCATCCTGGACTCTGTGATCCTTTTGGCATCTGAAGGTGGCTTTGTCCCAAAGTTGCTTAGCTAGGCTGCAATGAAATAGGAGATGGATTGCATTAAAATTTTGCATTAATCACATTATTATTGTTTTGGTAGTAATATTTATTAAAAATAGGTATTATATTGATTTAATATGTTAATTGATTAATGATGTTAATGTATATTTTTTAAAAACATATTAATTTATTAACATTAATGAAAATAAATTAAGATAAATATTTGCATTAGTGACATTATTATTTTTGTGGTACTAATATTAATTAAAAATAGTTACTAATTATGTTTTTTATCTTAAAATATTATGCTATCAAAATGTTTATGTTTTTTTGCCAACCTTCAAATTAACTTATTGACCTTTATATATATATATATATATATATATGGATTTTTAATTATATTTATACATTTTAAAAATGATATAAATTTATCTTAACCAAATACAATTAAAAAAGAAAAAAGAAAAAATACAAATCTCATTATAGTTAAAACTCAATATTATAAATAAATATTTCAAATATTATACAATAAAAAGATAAGACTTAATTAAATATATATATAATACACATATTCATGTTTATAATAAAATTTGTCGCTAATACAAATCAACATAACAAACACGGGCATTCATTGACAAAACACTTCATAATCATACTTAATCAATTTCAAATAAACAAATATACAATATACAATTTCAAAGGTAATGGAATACAAAATTTAAACACATACATTCACAAACATTGAGAAAGCCACCCACACATACAAAAATTTGAAAAAAGAAGTTCTGACATGTATATGCAATTTCAGACAACACCTAGAATACAAATTTAAATGAGCAAATATACAATCGAAAATTTGTAGAATTGAGGCTTCTGTGATTCATCATAGTTATAAGAAGAGCTTCGGCGTAAATCACATGAAAAAGACCTTTGTCGATCAGTTTTAATAATTTTATAAACAAATTAACATACCATCAATAAATAATACATATATATATATTTAGTTAATAAATAAATAAGAATATATAATTATTTATGGAACTTAAATTATTCCTTCAAAAGAAGTCATTCAAACAATAATCATTTAATAAAAATTTTTAAATAACCATTAGTATTATTTTATTAAACCCAATGTTATTTAAATAAATAAATTTCTTTTGACACTATTCGCTCATTTAGTATTACCTTATTTTCTCTTAATTTCTAGAATAAATATTATATTATATCTTATATTATAAAAATAAAAATAAGATTAAATTTATTAATATTAATTTTGGCCTAGGTCCTAGAGTCAAACTTAGTTGTTATGTAGCCGTTGGAGTCTCTGCTCAGTCTATTTAACTTGCTAGGCCAGATCTGTTTCTTCAGCTTGTCCTGACGATGAACCACACTAGTTGGTTCGAAACGCGTTGACAAAGGTATTTTTCATGTGATTTACGCCGAAGCTCTTCTTATAATCGAAAATTTGTAAATATCAAACAAAAAATACAAATTAAATAAAAAAACAGATAATATACAATTGCAAATAAGGAAACATACACCATACAATTTTAAGTCAATAAAAAGAAAACTACAAAATTAACTGCAATCACAATTCAATACAGCAAACACACTATTGCAATTTCAAGTCACCTACAATACAAATATTCATAGATAAGCACACACATGGACACGCACATATATATCCAATTTCAAATAAAGGAATATACAAAGTAAAAGTTGAAATAAACAAACATACAATATACAAATTCAACTAAACACACAACATACAATTTCAAGTAAATAAAAGAAAACACTAAAATATGATTATTCAACTTTAAATAAAAGTAAACTCATAACATACAAATTAAAATCTACATTATACATACACATTGAAATTCATAATTCAATACAACAAACACATGATTACAATTTCAAATTAGACAAGATATTCATAAATATACATTCATATAACCATTCACGTGTATATATGTAATTTCAATAAAATAAACATACAAAATACATGTTCAAATAGGAAAACACGCAATATACAATTTCGTGCCCAAATACAGAAGAAAATAATCATTTTGGAAACCACTCATATATAAGCAATTTTAAACAAGCAAACACACAATTCAACTAAACACACCATCAAAACCACTCACATATACATGAAATTCAACTAAGCACAAGCTTACACAATTTAAAATGAACAAACAATGATGGTGCATAGTTTGAATTCAAAATATCAACATAAATACATAAAACGTTTTCAAAATCACAAACATATATATATACAAATTCAAATAATGTTACAACTCTCTACATTTAGAGTTATAGTATTTCTAATGAATTAATTAATTCCCAAATTCCTTCACAAATATCTACTCATTAGAAACTAATGATAAAAAAAACCTAACCTCAATGTAATAAATAAAAATTGGTATGATAAAGGCAAACAATAGTCGCAATAAAGATATTTATAAAAGTAAGAGATACCTTTTCCTTCTCTACCCCTAGAACTATAAATAAGCTTCATTTCGAATACTAGGTTTGAAGGTTAATCCCAAAGTTAAAGATGTGACAATCTAAAAAAGTTCCAAAAGATATTCAGTTCTTAGAGACTAACTTAAGGATATTTTACTAAAATCTAGTACTCCTTGGGGCTGTTTGAAACACAATGAAAATTAAATTTGGTACCATCGAGTAAGGCATAACTAGATATCTATTTTTCTTAGTTTTGAATTCTCCATCATGCATAGTCAAAGTGCTAAATATGTAACCCTTTCAAGTATTGCAAATTTTCATGAAAACTAAGTTAAGGATATTGTATCGAAAATTCCTACTCTTCGAGCTATTTCAAACAACTAAAATTTAAAATAAGTACCATAAGGTAAGACATGCTAAGGTGATTTTTATCTTTAGTTTTGTGGCAATTTCAAACAACTAAAAATTAAAATAAGTACCATAAGGTAATACATACTAAGGTGGATGTTTTTGGTTAGTTTTAGCTTGCTTTGAATTTCCCATCGGGCATAGATGAAGAGATAAGCATGAAATATCATTTCTTCTATTTTCAAAACAAAATATTTTCTTCTTGTTTTGAGAAAGAGCATAGACTACTAAGGAAAACCACTCAATAATAAAAAAAACCTAAAATAAGGAAAGAAAGGACACGTCTACAGATGCTAACAACTAATTGTGAAGACACCACAAAAAGATATGTATGATTACCATACCTTGTAAGTAAAAGTAATTATGAGAAATTGAAATAGATTCTCTTCAACTCAATGTCAAATTGGATAGTGAAATTATTAGAATAAATAAAACCCAAAGGATATACCAAGTATGCAACCCTTGTTGAGACAACAAGGAAGAAAAGTTTATCATAATGCTTAAATGTAACACATTAACTCAATTTATCATAATGCTTCAATGTAACACATTAACTATTGAAGATGACAACATAACAAAATTCCAGGTTATGTCATTTAAGGGAAATATGTAGTCATGACATAGAAATTTTTGTTGCGGGTAATCAACAATTAAAGGTAAACGTTGAACTAACTTATAACACTATGTAGAAAATTGTGTGAAATTACCAAACATTTTACTTTATCTACATTGTAAAGTTTTGAGCTTATTTGTAATCTATCATGACTCAATCTTGCATAGTATCAACCTAATAGCATTGTATGGAAGAATATTTGTTACCATTACCTTTTATAAATTATAAGGGAAATCATTAGTTATTGAAGGATGTTTCTTCAAGCTAATAATGTAGCTTAGCTATTCATTTTAATTCAAACAACTAACATTTTGAATAAATGAATCCCCCAAAAATGAGGAAAATACTAACAAACAAGACATCCCCACCAATTACCAAAAATGGTTCGAGAATATATACCTAAACCAACATTCTTCCTATAACCAACTGAGTTCATTTCCTTAATATCAACGTCTCGAACGAGCATTGAGTACAACAATAGTTTTCATGAATATTAAATAGGAACACACAATCAAGTTAATTAAATTTGATTTTAATTTAAGCACATGTAATGTTCATGGTGAAATGCATACTTTGAGAAAACTATTAAGCACATACCTAAGATCAAATCAAAATGTGGGTAGGAAAAAAATCATAAGTCTCAAGAAGCCATATCAAATTGGGACATTGAGAATAGTAGCCATTCAAAAGAGGGAAAGTCCGCGTGCTAAAAAAATGTATTCTACATTGTGCACATCTTGTTAGGAAATTAAGAACAAAAAAATGTTTTTCACTCGCGTACCTATAAAAATGGAAGTGTAGTGATAGTTGAAAAATGTAAATACTAAATAATAATTCATAGAAATATATATCGACTTGCAGTTTACACAAATTGGTTTAAAAAATTCCCATCCACCCAAGTACATCATACACGGTTAAATCTCAAATCCAACTACATTAGTGTTAATAAACAATATTCGGTTACATTTCTAAAAGCACTTAGTAAGTTTCTTTCCTAGATAAGTAAAATGGACAACAATCCTACTCCACTAATAAATAGAAAAAGTTTATGGAAGACACAAATAAACTATGAGTTTTAAATACAAATTTAATTAGGAGCTTTGAGATGTTCATGATATTTTCTTTTTGGCTTGGCTACGTGAAATATATCATGAGGTGAGTGTTTTGATGTTCATTTCAGTTTGCCAACCATTTCATTTATAGGCTACACTAATTGCTGTATTCCTATCAAGACCAAAAAGCATGCCTCATTATAAAGATTGGCACACACAATTCCACTTGTACTTTTTAAAATTTATTAAAAACATTTTTGTAAATTTATCAAGACACTTACCCTACATACATATTGCTTTACAATTTTAAATAAAATATTATATGAATATCGAATAAATTTCATATAATAACTATTAAATAAAATAAAAAAATAAATAATATAATATATCCATCACACTCTCTAATCTTAAATCCTTTCCACACCCTACTTCAAACATACTAAAAATAAATAAAATGAAAAATGAAAAATAAATAGACAATTAATTCTAAACTTAACATCTATATAATAATACGAGTAAATAAAAAAATAAATAAAAGCAAAAACATGAATCGAAACCCTATTGTACATTTGAGATTTCCCTTCGGAAAAGCATTAATTGAAATAGAATAAAAACAACAAAAGCATCCACCAAACAAAAAAGGATGAACCTGACAATCAAATCATCAGCTCAACGTCGACCGAAAAAACATGAACATGGCAGCAAAAGCGCCTGGACAGAAAAATCATGAACCTGGCAACAAAAGCATCTGGGTGGACGGAGAAAAAATGAAACTCGCAACAAAAGCATCAGCCCAAACTGGATGGAAAAAGCATGGAAGAAGCATGAACTTGTTAACAAAAGCATTAGTGTAACCTGGACGGAAAAAACATAAACATGGCAACAAAAGCCTCAGCGTGGACGGAAGAATCATGAACCTGGCAACAAAAGCATCAGCGTGGACGGAAAAACCATGAATCTGACGGAAAATTCATGGTCCTTGCAATAAAAGCATTTACCTGGCATATTTTTCAAAAATAAAAAGCACAAGCATAGAAATTTAAAAAAAACAAAAGCATCAACCCATTCGTTTCCAAAAAACAGAAAAGCGCGAGAATTGAAAGTTAAAAAAAAAACAAATAAAACATGAACCTTCAATTTAGAGGCCGTAAAACACTCTTATAGCCGTTGAAGGAGGGAGTTGGGGAATCCCTATATATATCTATATTAAGTCTTTATGTTTATATCCAGTCTCCCTGTGCAGTGCGGTTTGAGTTTTGGGTCTATTTTCTATCGATGTTTAGGTTAAGTATGTGAAAATTCTATGAGAGGAGGAGGTTGAGAATAGGAGGGAAGGGAATGGCACGAATGGCTGGGCAGTTGATTTAAGTTAAGTTGTTTAATAGTTTTTTTTGGGCTTATAGAGATCAATTATCTCTGAGAAATGGTATGGATCAAATTCAATTCTATTTAATTTGTTTAAGTATTTATTATGATCATTTTTTCTCTGTGCGAGAACTAATTCCATTTCATAACTTTATATTTTTGTTGGGTGCATTGCAAATTATTGGCAAGGAAATGAATGAAAGAAGAAACTAGGTGGTTTCCTAGCCTATTTAGCTGAAGAAATGAAATCTAATCCCAATTCCAGGTATTTGTATATGTATCTCTCCTTTTGATTAGTTTAAACATAGTGCTTTAGGCATTTTTATATTGAATTTAAGCCTTTGATTCCTCCTCAATAATTCCCTTGTGTCTCTGGCTCTTCACAAATTTATCCTATCCCCTAGGAATTCAAGTATCACTGTCTCTGTATTATTAATTTATTTTCCTGTGTAACACCTCTTCTTTTTGTTAGATTAACCCATGGTTGTGCCTTGTGTTCTTTGTTCCTTTAACTTGTGGTTTGGTGGTTTTTTTCCTTTTTTTTCCATAAGGTGTTGTGCCATGTGCATCGGCCATCGATTTAATGCTCTGTTTCCTCAATAATTTTACCCTTGTGCCAAGTGCATCAGGCATAGATTTACTATGTTTCCTCCTCCGATGTTTCCACCATACCAGTTCTATTAAATTGAATGGATTTTACATTTAAGACTATGTTTCCTCCTCAATAATTTTACTGACCCATGGATTTAACGCTCTTTTTCCTCCTCAAAAAATTAACCAGACATGGATTTAAGGCTTTGCTTTGTCCTCAAATGTGTCCACCATTCGAATGAGTTTTACATTTAAGGCTCTGTTTTCTCCTCCATAATTTTAACCATACCAATTCTATCTACGTGTGTAAGCATGCATGTCTTTGGATTCAGATTCACGTTAACTGTGTACGCGTGTACGCATGTATTTGTGTATTGTGTTATGTGTCAATTAAACCCACCCACCAATGAATTTATTTTTTGCTCAAACTCAGTAATGGAACCATCTTCCCACTTCTATCATCTTGCGGTTACCCTCCCTTTCTTTCAATAGCTTTATTGAACTTTCAAATTAATATATAATATCCAGTTTCAAATTAATAATATATATACATACACCTCAGCTCCCTTTTATGAGTTACCGGTTTATTCAAATTTTATTGAGCTTAGCTCACCTCTTTCTTTCGCGTCAATTGGGAATTCTTAGTTATATATGTATAGTTGTTCGTCTTCTTTGGGAATTCTACCATTCCTAGTCTTTTTTCTTGGAGATAGTTTAAGCCACATAAATTGAAATGGCTTTGTACATATGTTGTTTTATATTTTTCACACAGCCCTGAAAAAACCTCTCATACATTTTAAAAATCGAATTAATTATATCATTAATTACGATACATAATCATAATTCATATTTTTTTTTGGCTTATTTTATGAATAACCATATTTGTTTATTTATTTTCTTTTCATGAATGACTCACAAGCAACTATCTTACATATATATTTTTATTTAAATTATTTTTATTTTTTGGATTATTTTATGAATATTAATATTTGTTTATTTATTTATGATGTGTATATTATTGCAGACTTGTTTTTAGGAATGACTCATAAATAACTGTTTTACATATATATTTTTATTTAAGTTATGTTTATTATCTTTTGGATTATTTGATGAATACCAATATTTGTTTATTTATTTATGATGTGTATATTATTGCAAGTTTGTTTCTAGGAATGACTCATAAATAATTTTTTTACACATATATTTTAATTTAAATTATGCTTAGTATATTTTGGATTATTCTATGAATAACAATATTTGTTTATTTATTTATGATGTGTATATTATTGCAGGCTTGTTTCTAGGAATGACTCATAAATAACTGTTTTACATATGCGCTTAGGAAAAGTTGAAAGGAAGGTAAATTTGTTTTCATTATTTATATATGCCATATAAATCATTATTACTTTTATATAAAAAATAAATTCATAATTTTGTTTTCATTATCTATATATGTAATATAAATGATTATTACTTTTATATAAAAGAGAAATTGATCATTTTTGTTTTCATTATTTATATATGCAATGTAAATGATTATTATTTTTATATAAAAAAGAAATTGATGATTTTCTATATATTTTGTTAAAAATATATATTTCTCTCTAATATTTATGTTGTATTGCATGCAAATTTACTTACAGGAACGACCTCACCTTCTATTCTTGCGAAAAGTGTTTTTCCCAAAGTAAATATTGATGTAGTTATATACTATTATTTTCTCAAATATTCTAGGAGAATTATGCACAGAATTATTGATAAAGTTATTTTTTATGGAAGGGGTTCGAAATACTCCTTCGAAGTGCTCAATGAGGATGGGGCACCATTCTTCTTTCAGTAGTGTAGTATTTCTTGTTTGTATTGACCATATTTCTTTAAACTCATATGCATCACAAGACATTTTTTAACACACATTTACTCTACAACATTTATATTTGAAGCATGTTATCTTACAATTCAATGATCATCCATTCATATTATAACACTTTTCCCAATTGTATTTAAGCCAAAACACACTTACATTGGAAAAAAGTTTTTTTTTTTTGTTTTACAAAATTACAAATTATACAATCTTCCACAATGCATTGAAAGGCCCCAAGTATCTCTCTAATTAAAAAGCCCTTCATATTCAAATTTTTCTTATTTTTTTGCCGTTTTCTATTTCATTGGTTTTTAAATCTTTTTATATGGTATTATTTTATATATTTATATAATTAGATAAGAGTATACACATATAATTTAGCTTCTTATATATACTTGGTTAAATAGTATGATACAAATTTACTTATTCGAATTTCTATATATATTTTTCTGATTTTGAAAATCTTTAGTTGAATTGCATGAGTGGTTTTGACGTGTGCTTAGTTGAGTTGTGTGTTTTCTCGTTCGAATTGCTTATATATGAATAGTTGTATGAATGTTTATTTATGAATATATGTATGTAATTTGAAATTGTAATCGTGTGTCTGTTGTTTTTAATTATGAATTTCAATGTGTATGTACAATGTAGATTTTAATTTGTATATTATGAGTTTACTTTTGTTTAAAGCTGCATAAGCATATTTTAATGTTTTCCTTTATTGACGTGAAATTGTATGTTGTATGTTTAGTTGAGTTTGTATATTGTATGTTTCTTTATTTCAACTTGTACTTTGCATGTTTCTTTATTTGAAGTTGAATATATATATATGAATATTTGTATTATATGTGACTTGAAATCGTAATAGTGTGTTTTTTGTATTGAATTGTGATTGTAATTAATTTTAGAACACAAATAGTGCACAGGTTTTAGTTTGTATATTGTGTGTTAGCTTATTTAATGTTGTTATGGCATCTTTGAATGTATGTCTTTGAATTGACTTGACATTGACATTGTATGAGGTGTATTTCCTTATTTGGAATTGTATATTATGTGTTTTTCTATTTGAATTCGTATTTGGTGTTTGATATTTAAAAATTTAAAATTGTATTTAAATTTGTATTCTAGGCATTGTCTAAAATTTCATATACATGAGAGAACATGTTTTTTCAAATTTTTGTATGTGTAGGTGGTTTTGTCAATGTTTGTGAATGTATGTGTTTAAATTTTATATTCCACTGCATGTATATACTTGGTTAAATAGTAGGATACATATTTACTTATTCGAGTTTCTATGTATATTTTTCAGATTTTGAAAATGTTTATGTATTTATGTTGATATTTTGAATTCAAATTGTGTACCATCTTTGTTTATTCATTTTAAATTGTTAAATCGTGTGTTTAGTTGAATTGCATGTATATGTGAGTGGTTTTGACCGTGTGTTTTGTTGAATTGTGTATTTACTTGTTTGAATTGCTTATATATGAATAGTTTAATGAATGTTTATTTATGAATATATGTATGTAATTTGAAATTGTAATCACGTGTTTGTTGTTTTTAATTATGAATTTCAATGTGTATGTATAATGTAGATTTTAATTTGTATATTATGAGTTTACTTTTGTTTAAAGCTGCATAAGCATATTTTAATGTATATGCATATTTTAATGTTTTCCTTTATTGACCTGAAATTGTATGTTGTGTGTTTAGTTGAGTTTGTATATTTTATGTTTCTTTATTTCAACTTGTACTTTGTATGTTTCTTTATTTGAAATTGATTAAGTATGTTTACTAAGTGTTTTTGCAATGAACCCTTGTGTTTGTTATGTTGATTTGTATTAGGCATCAATTTTATTATAAACTTGAAGGTGTGTATTTTATATAGATTTAATTAAGTCTTATATTTTTATTGTATAATATTTTAATGTTTATTTATTATATTGAGTT